>SNQJ01S0109681.1:0-28175 GCA_010110895.2 Picea sitchensis
GCCTTGAGGACAAGGTTGTTTTTAAGGGGGCAGACATGTTAAGGTCCTAACCCGCACATAGGTAGATCAATGTATTCGGATGTAATAAAGGCCAATATTAATAAGACCTTTCAATAAAATAGAATAAGGCGGATGTAAGAAGACCTAATAGAAGATTCTGCTTCTAGAAGGATCTTCCTCTAGATACTTCTCTTAATAGACACATTTAGTATAAATAAGGGTCGAGGGTATGAAAACCCTAGCTGGGAGATTATTGTAACAGAGTGTTGCTCGACTGGAGGTTGCCCCCTCGAAGAGGCCTGTGAACATTACTATCAGAATCAAAGTGTTATTTATGTTGCTATTTCATATATCATTTATCTGTATTGTGAAGATTATGCTGCATATTTTACTGTTATTCTGTCATTTCTAGCATTTCATTTCTGTTCTGCATATTTTATATATCTTGTATCTTGCATTGGAGCACTACTATCTGAGGAAACAAGGAAGAAAACCAATTCAGAAAACTCTACATATGAGGTGATGATGGTCAGAGGTATACCTAAAGAAAGAGGACATGTTCAGAGGGATTTCTCTCGGTCAAAGTTGAAGGGAATAAAGAGCAAGATTAAGTTCTCGTTTTGTGGAAAATCTGGACACCTGAAGAAGGATTGTTGGAAGCGACAACAAGACTACAAAGATGACCCTCTAAAATAAATGAAGGAAGCAAACACAAGTGAAACAGGTTCAAAAACATATTCAGGTATGACTAATGAAGTTTTATCAATTAGTATTGGTTCACGTGATGATAAAAAATAGTTATTAGATTTTTGTGCTTCAAATAGCATGTGTCTTGATAGACACTGGTTTATTACTTACCAGTATATAGATGATGGAATAGTTTACATGGGAAATGATATATCATGTAAATTTGTGGGAGTTGGTAGCATTCAAATTAAGATGTTTGATGCAACTATTAAAATACTAATTGATGTGAGACATGTACCTGAGCTTATGAAGAACCTAATTTATTTGGGAGTCTTAGACACTGGAGGATATAAGAGTATTGTTCAAGGTGGAGTTATGAAAGTATACAAAGGAATCCTACTGGTTATGAAAGAGAAGAAGGTTGGTAACATGTTTCTATTAGAAGGAAGAACTGAGTCAGATCATGCGACAATGGTATCTGAGAACGAAAGTGATTATGTTCGACTGCGACATCAACAGTTGGGCCATATGAGCAAACAAGGATTAAAGTTATTATCTGATCACATGTTACTTCCTACACTAAAGTCTTTAAAGTTAGATTTATGTAAGCACTGTATTTATGGAAAACAGAATAGGCAGAGATTTAATACCGGAAGACACACCAATGAAGGAATCCTCAATTATATCCATTCTGATGTTTGGGGACCACCCCCTACTATTTCTTATGGAGGATCATTATATTTTGTAACTTGTATAGATGATTTCTGTAGTAAGGTTTGGGTCTATATGTTGAAAGGAAAGGCTGATGTGTTTACTATTTTCAAGTAGTTTAGAGCTTTAGTGGAAAAGAGCATTGGTAGATCCATTAAATGTTTAAGAATCGATAAAGGTGGTGAATTTACGTCAATGGAATTAGAGAACTATTGCAAGGAGTTTGGGATTGATAGGCATAAAACCACTACCTATACTCCCCAGTAGAATGGAGTTTTTGAATGCATGAACGAGAATCTTCTAGAAAGAGCAAGGAGTATGCTAAGTAATGCCAAATTGCAAGAGAAACTATGGGAAGAAGAAGTAACTAAAACTTGTTATCTGGTGAATCGATCACCATCAACAACAATAGAATGCAAGATTCCTGAAGAGATATGGAAAGGTCACCCTTGTAATTATTCTAATCTTAAAGTTTTTGGTTGTGAATCCTATGCTCTAATTCTGAAACATCAACGTTCTAAAATAGATCCAAATTAGATCACAACAAGAAATTTGTTTGTAGGCTCAAGAAATCATTGTATGGTCTGAGGAAGTCGCCCATACAATGGTACAAGAAATTTGACTCTTTCATGGTGAGCCAGAATTATACAAGGAGTGGGTATGATCATTGTGTCTATTTTAAGAAATTGAATAATGGCATATTCATTATCTTAGTATTGTATGTTGACGATATGATTTTAGCAAGCAAACGCATAATTGAGATCAATAGGTTAAAGGATCAGATGGCTAGGACATTTGATATGAAATATCTAGGAGCTGCAAGGTAGATTTTGTGCATGGAGATATTCAGAAATAGGAGGAATCCTAAGATTTGGTTGTTGCAATAGAAGTATGTTTAGAACATACTTCAAGGTTTGGTATGAAGGATGTGAAACCAGTTTCAGTCCTTTTGGCTTCCCATTTTAATATTTCTTCAAGGTTACGTCCTAGTACAAAAGAAGAAAATGAATATATGTCTCGAATACCATATGCTAATGTAGTAGGAAGTCTAATGTATACGATGGTTAGTACAAGGCCATACATTTCACATGTAGTTGGTCTTGTCAGCAGGTATATGGAAAATCTAGGTAAAGAGCATTGGGAAGCAGTGAAATGGGTGCTTCAGTATCTAAGGGGCACAAGTGACTATTGTATCACCTATAACGGTGGTTGTGAATTAGTCTGTGGATATGTTGATTCTGATTTTGCGGGTGATTTAGACAAGAGAATGTCAACTTCAAGGTAAGTCTTTACTCTTGTAGCTGGATCCATTAGTTGGATTTCAAAGCTACAGAACATTGCTTCTTTATCCACTACAGAAGCAGAATGCGTAGCTACTTCACATGCTTGCAAAGAGGTAGTTTGGTTGAAAGGATTGTTTGGTCAATTTGGAAGGATGCAGGACAAAGTAAAGTTACTTTTTGATAGTCAAATTGTTATTAACTTGGCTAAGAATCTAGCCTATCACAGTAAAACAAAACATATACCTATCAAGTACCATTTTGTAATACATGTCATTGATGAATGTGGAGTCTCTCTTGAGAAAGTTCATACAAAAGAAAACTGTGCATACATGTTCACAAAACAAGTACTGTTAGAGAATCTACGATGGTGATTGGCTTCTCTTGTCTTGTAGAAAAGGTGATGAACAAAATAAATGAGCAAGGTATCAGGTAAATTGTTGTCAAGGTGGAGATTGTTGAATATGTTACAATGAACAGGATGCAAAATCCAGTGGTTGTTGCATGAACCCTAATAGGATATGGTAGTGCAATTCTTTATTGGTTTATCTCATAAATCTCTCATATATTGTTAATTTGTTGAAATAAATTTGGTAAATTAAAATGCAACATTTATTGCCAGCAGATCATGTAACTATGTAAATATTGCTATAAATCCATGAATCCTAGAGAGACAAGATGAGTGTGAATGAGCTCCTGTAATCTCCATGATCTGAATAATAAGAAAAATAATGCCTTCGCTTGGTGGACATAGACAAAATCTTGGGTGAACCAAGTAAATATATGTCTCTTTTAATTCTGTGTGACTATGCTCATCTTATGATATTTATGTTTCCGCATCTGCAAATATAACAAGTGATATAAGAGTTGTTGGAGATCCATGAGGCCAGATCTATGGTGTTGATCGTGCATTTATAGAGAGCAGGAGCAGTGCCAGACGAGGGATCATTGTCTTTGCTACTACAAAAGGGGCGCGACTGAGATCTCTATATGAACCAAATTCCTCTACAGGCTCCATGGGATCGCTGCGTTTTGGAGAGGCTACGTGGACGAAGTATTGTGTGGGTGAGGTATCAGAGGTGCATGAGATTTTTTTTACTTCCGCCTGGGTGTAGATATTGGAGGGAGCGTTGTTCCCAATCCAACGTTGGGTGCCCCTAGGGAAGGGAGCGTTGATCCTCCTCTGCCCTTATGCAATTCAATAAATTAAAGTCATCATTGAGAACTCTATACACAGAACGCGTCGATCTCCTTTAAATTAATTCACATGTTTTTTATGGAGTGAAAAGGTTTAAGGTATGAAGTTCTTAAAGTATTAAATATTGTAAGGGTGTATGCATATTATATTAAAAAAGTGAATTTGTATTATATGCATATTATAATAAATGAATAAATTCAAGTGGTGAATTTTTAAAATGTGAATCCTTTTAATAAAAGTTTTTTGTTAAACCTTTTTTATATATTATTAAAAGGTTTTTTGGATTAAACCTTTTTATTGTTCAATATTGAGTACGATCATTCCTCCATATAAGGGACTTGGTTATTATAATCAGTGGTGTTTTGGAATGGCAAAGACGCAGAGTGCCAAATTCGAAATCGAGAAGTTCACTGGCAAGAACAATTTTGAGATCTGGATGGTTAAGATGCACGATCTTCTCGTGCAACAAGGCATTGCGAAGGCTCTTGTGGGAAAATTGAAGAAACCCATGACCATCACAAATGAAGAGTGGGAAGATATCAATGCGAGAGAAAAGAGTACCATACGCCTGTGCTTAGCTGATGATGTTATGTTCAACATTGTTTCAAAGAAGACAATAGTCATTTTATGGATGAACATCGAAAGATTGTATATGAAGAAATCCTTGACGAACACGATCTTTTTGAAAATCCAATTGTACAGTTTGTGCATGAAGGAAGGTATGAAAATTAGTTGATCATTTAAATATTTTTAATGCTCTTTTAGTTCAGTTGACCAGTATGGGAGTAAAATTTGAATCTGAAGATAAGGAAATTATGTTATTGCATTCTTTGCCTACTTCATGGGATCACTTTGTTACCTCTATTAGTTTCAGCACAACAGAAAGTATTTAGTTTGATGTTATTGTTGGAGCACTACTGTCTGAGGAAACAAGGAAGAAAACCAATTCAAAAACCTCTACATATGAGGTGATGGTGGTTAGAGGCAGACCTAAAGAAATCGAACATGTTCAGAGGGATTTCTCTCGGCCAAAGTCGAAGGGAAAAAAGAGAAATCTTAAGTGATGGTTTTGTGGCTAATCTAGACACCTGAAGAAGGATTGTTGGAAGCGACAACAAGCCTCCAAAGACGACCCTCCAAAAGAAATGAAGGAATCAAATGCAACTGAAACAGGTTCAACAACAAGTCCAGGTATGATTGATGACGTTTTATCAATTAGTATTGGTTCACATCGTGATCAACAATGGTTATTACATTCTGGTTCTTCAAATCTAATGCATGATCATCTCAAGCGATCCAGCGTGGAGGCAAAAGATAGCTGGACAAGCGCCAGCACAAATTTTAAAAATGTCTTAAAGTATTAATGAAGCCATTAAGAAGGAGCACCCTTGTATAATGTAAACGGACCTTGAGCAATCCTCTCTCGTCCTTAGTAGGTAGAAGGAATTTATGGTAGTTAATACAGGTAGATAGAATTCAATTATAGATTAGACAGTTTTAGAGCGCAAGAGGGAAACAGGATATAGACACCCTCATTGTGTATTGTAACATAGTGATGAAGAGTGTGAAGAGCATAGAAGAAAAAGAGCAGAGAGCTAGGTGAAGACACCCATGTACACAGATTTGAATTAATAGAGAAAGCTTTGATTCAAATTCATGTCATCATGTTTGTTCTCTGTGTATGTATATTAAAGGCTATGCTCATGGTTATTTTACTCTTTCTATTGTACATTTGAGTTTATGCTATGTATGAATGATTTCTTGTTGAATGTCTGAAATCTGAGAGAGAGAAAGAGTAAGAGAAATGAATTTCAATTGTTTCTCCATCTGAGCAAGAGTTCCTGCAAGGAGTGCAGTTGAAATTGTCCGCAAGGAGTGCATTGACAAAGAGTTCAGAGGTTTGTCTCTGAAAGCTCAGATAGAGTATCTTTTGTTCTCATTCACTTAGAAGTGCAGTTAGGCACAGGAGCCATGCAAGGAGTGCGTAGGCCGAGTGAAGCCTTAGGGTTGCGAACCTGAGTGAAGAATTGAGACACTGTTGTTGTAGGTATGTGCGGAATCGAAGAAGTTCAACACTTGAAAGTGTTTGAAGGTTGCCGCAAGGAGTGTGAGTAGGAATTTTCTGAAGGACCCAAAGTCGTGGAAAGTTATTAGGGGTTTGGAACTTTGAAGGAGTCGAAGGAAGGCAGAGGCCAAGTGCCGTGAAAGTTTGAAAGAAGGCATAGCGACGTCGGACCGCAGGAGGACGAGTTCCGCGGAGAGAGACACTTTGCTTAGTTCGCACAGAAGTTCACAAGGGAAAGATGGACGGTCGGAATTCTCTGTGGAGAATCCGCGAAGTCCCGTGAGCCATTAGATTCCATGGAGGAGCAGTGGAGTTACCACGAGTGGTTCGAAAGGTTCTAATCTCAGGAGGAGTAGGACCGCAAATCTAAGCCACAAGGGTCGTTGGAATTGCAAGAGGATTCCTATTTTGGGATTTCGTAGGTGGAAGTCCCGTAAACTTTGCAACGGGAATCACGATATCATGAAATGCAAAGTCCCGAAGGTTGGAAGGATAGTGTGGGACCATAGGAGTTAGCGAGGTGGACAGGTGGTGCACTATCGACGTAGAATTCAACTACGTTGACCATTTCGGAGTTTCGTGAGTCGAAGTCCCGAAAGCCTAGCATCAGGACTCGCGAACTCGCGAAGTGCGAAGTCCCAAAATGGCGGAAATTCTAGCTGTGGGGCCAGTGCCAAGAAACGTGTCGGAGTCTGACATTTAGGGATTTTGAGGAATATAGCATCGGGATTTCAGGGTTCGTGGATTAGAGTTGCATGTCATCGCAACTCGCGAACTCGTGAAAGCCGAAAATCCGGAGTTGACTGTTTCGGAAGTTCGGGATTCAGGGGCCATAGTGAGCAGGCGCTCGACCACAGGATTCATGATATCGCGAAGTCCGATTCCCAGAAACGTGAGGGAGGAATCTCATGATATTTCACTGTGGGTGAAGAATTTCTGAAAGGAAATTAAAAGAACCATTTTAGAGTTCTTCGGGCCAGTGAAAGGAGAAATATCCTGTTGGCGGAGACCTTCCGACCTGCAAGTTGAGAGAGGGTGTCTGCATCATCAATTTTGGTATCAAAGCGTAGAAAGGTTCTTTTCTTTTTGTAGCAGAGAAGAAGAGAATTCACCATGCCGCCAAGGAGAAGGGATAGGAAAACACCCGATCCACCAGAGGAGAGGGAAATGCCTAGAGGAAGAGGTAGGCAGATGACTGATCCAACCATGGAGAGAGAGATGCATGATCTATGAGCCAGACTCGAAGACATGGAGACAACACAGAAACGCACAGTCAATGCTGGGGATCTTAGTGATTCCGAGAGTGAAATTGAAGTTGAACGTGAAGAAGAACTTGCAGCCGAGGATGCAACAAATGAACGTTTGATTAGAGCTATTGCAAGAATGGGTGCAAGAGCGAAAATGGACATTCCAGTTTATGAGGGAAACTTGGATGCAGAGGATCTTCTAGACTGGATTAGAGCTTTGGACACATACTTCGACTATGAATATGTTGAAGAGGACAAGAAGGTCAAGCATGTTGTCACTAGATTGAAGGGACATGCAGCATTATGATGGGATGAACTACAAGCTGACAGACGTTGCAAAGGAAAGCAAAAGATCAAGTGCTGGGATAGAATGATCGCGAAGATGAAGGATAAATTCATCACCAGAGATTACTAGATTACTCTGTTCAGGAGAATGCAGAACCTGAGATAGAAGTTGATGACAGTGAAAGAATACACTGAAGAATTCTACAGGCTGAACATCAGAGCAGGTCATCGGGAGAGCGATGATGAAAAAGTTGCCAGATATATGAATGGCCTGAGATATGACATTCAGAATGAGATGAGCATGGTAACCATCCGAACGGTAGAAGATGCTTATCATATGGCTCTAAAAGCTTAAGAGAAGCTGAGCCGAAAGAAGGGTCAAAGAGGTCGAGGTAGAAGTCAACCTAGGGACAAATCAGTCGCCCAGGATAAATATCAGAAGCCCAAGGAGGAATGGAAGAAACCTCAGACTCAAACTGAGAGAGGTGGAAGCTCACAGCGAGGGCAATATGTTGAACAACGAGGGCAGCATACTGAGCAGAGAGGAGATTATGATGATAATAATGTTTTTCCTCGTACTAGAGGTAGAGGAAGAGAAAGAGGTGGCGTAATAACATGCAGAAAGAATGGGCACAAGTCTTATGAGTGTCCAGATAAAAAGGAGAGTGGAGAGACTCATATTGCTGAAGCATGGAGGCGGGATGTTGAGGTAGAAGATACTAAAGGCGGAAGATCGCTAATGATGAAAAATCTCTTTTGACACCAGAGAAGGAGGTGGAGAGTTCGGTCCAAAGAACCAGACTTTTCCTGACTGCTTGCAGAACCAAGGACAGGGTATGCAAGGGCATTGTGGATAGTGATAGCACAGATAATCTTGTTTCTACAGAGATGGTAGAAAATCTAGAGCTAGAGACGATTGATCACCCAAGCACATATAGAGTTTCGTGGCCACAAAAAGGACATTAGGTAGCTGTCACTAAACAGTGTTTAGTTGAATTCAATATAGGAGGATATAATGAGAAGATACTCTGTGATGTTATTCCCATGGATGTTTGTCATCTATTGTTGGGTAGACCATGGAAATATGACAAGAATGTGATTCATGATGGGAGAATGAACACATACACCCTATAAAAGAATGGGATGACACACATGTTGCTTCCAATCAAGGATAAGGAGGTGAAACCAGAAGTAAGAAACATTGTACTTCTCATGAGTGGGAAGGAACTTCTTACAGAGGTCAAGAAGAAGGAGGAACCGCAGTTCATTTTGGTCAGGAAACCGAAGATTGTTTTGACCAGTATGAGAATAGATGATTTACCAAAAGAGGTTCAAGAACTACTGGAAGAGTTCGCTGACATAGTAGTGGATGAACTACCTCGTTCATTGCCATCGATCAGAAGTGTGAGTCGTCATATTGATCTCATACCAGGAGCCAGGTTTCCAAACAAAGCCGCATATAGACTGACACCGCAAGAGAATGAAGAGGTCAAAAGACAAGTCCAGGATTTATTGGACAAAGGTTTGGTCAAGGAGAGCTTGAGTCTGTGTGTTGTTCCAACAGTACTCAGTCCGAAGAAAGATGGAGGCTAGAGGATGTGTACTGACTCGAGGGAGATCAACAAGATAACCATCAAGTACAGATTTCCATTACCGAGGATGGATGATCTGATGGATTGCTTGAGTGGAGCAAAGTACTTTTCAAAGATTGATTTGAAAAGCGGTTATCATCAAATTTGCATGAGAGAAGTTGATGAGTGGAAGATAGCCTTCAAAACCAACGAAGGGTTGTATGAATGGCTTTTTATGCCACTTGGCTTAACAAATGCGCCGAGTACCTTCATGAGGTTGATGAACGAAGTCCTGAGGGATTTCATTGGAAAATTTGTCATTGTGTATTTAGATGACATACTGATTTTCAGTAAAACAGTGGCAAAGCATCTGAAGCATTTGGCTACGGTGATGCAGAGGTTACAGCAGGAGAAGTCGTTGATAAATATTAAGAAATCCTCATTCATGAAGTCAGAGCTCATTTATTTGGGATTTTTTATTTATGCAGATGAGTTGAGGATGGATCCAGATAAGGTGGAGGTAATCAAGAATTGGCCATCACCGAGGAATATTTTTGAGGTGAGAAGTTTTCATGGATTGGCTAGTTTCTACCAGAAATTCATCAGGAATTTCAGTGGAATTAGTGCACCGATGATGGATACAGTGAAGAAATGACACAAATCTTTTCATTGGACAGAAGAGGTTGAGAAGAGTTTTAATCTATTGAAAAGGAAGATTACGGAACAACCAATTCTAGTGTTGCCAGATTTCCAAAAGACATTTCAGGTGAAATGCGATGCAAGTGGATTTGCAATAGGGGCAGTCTTAAGTCAAGAGGACAGGCCGATAACGTACTTCAATGAGAAGATGAATGAAGCGAAAGTGAAATACTCCACTTATGACAAGGAGTTTTATGCTATCATTCAGGCATTGAAGAAATGGAGGCATTATTTGATCCTGAAAGAATTTTTCTTATACAGTGACAATCATGCATTGGAGTTTGTGACTCAACAGGAGAAGTTGAATCAGAGACATATTTAATGGGTTGAGTATAGGCAGAATTTCACTTTTGTAATTAAACATATTTCGGGTACTTCTAACAAAGTTGTTGATGCTTTGAGCAGGAAATGTTTGCTATTGCAGGAGTTCAAAGTCAAAATGTTGGGTTTTGATGACCTCAGGGACATGTATAGAAATGATCAATATTTTAGGGGAGCGTATGAAGCAACTGAGAATCCAATTCTCAGGGATAGAATCTAATGGGTAGAATACATGATCCATGAAGGATTACTGTTTAAAGGTAATCAACTGTGTATTCCCAAATGCTCCATGAGGGAGAATCTGCTGAAGGAGAAACAAAGTGGAGGATTGGCAGGGCACTTTGGTCATGAAAAGACGTTCGCAAAGTTGAATGAGTCATATTTTTGGTCGGGAATGCGAGCATACATCAAGAGATTTGTGTACGGATGTATAATTTTCCAGCATTCGAAGGGCGGAAGAGAGAATGCCGGATTTTATCAACCATTGCCAATACTTGAGAAGCCGTGGGATGCAATCAACATGGATTTTATATTGGGTTTGCCAAGAACACAAAGAGGATTTGACTTAATATTTGTGGTGGTGGATAGATTTTCCAAGATGGCACACTTCATTCCATGTCAGAAGACTAGTGACGCAACTCACATTGCGAATCTGTTTTTCAAAGAAGTCATTCGACTTCACGGCTTGCCAAGGAGCATAGTTTTAGATCGAGACACTAGGTTCATAGGACACTTTTGGAGGATGTTATGGAAGAAGCTGGGAACCAACTTGTCATTTAGTTTGGCTTACCATCCTTATACGGATGGAAAGACAAAGGTGGTAAACAGAAGTCTGTGAGACTTACTGAGAATCCTGGTGACAGAACACCACAACCAGTGGGACGGCTTATTACCACAGGCAAAATTTTCTTATAATGATTCAGTTAACAGAAGCACAGGGAAGAGTCCATTTCAGATTGTCTATGGCATGCAGCCAATAGGAATTTCTGAATTGAGAGATTCAAAACAGACTGTGACTAGGAGCGCTAGTGCAGAAGATTTCACAGAGGCGATGAAAGAACTTCAAAGCTAGGTGAAGGAGCATTTACATAACTCGAGCCAAGAGTATAAACGAAGAGTAGATCAACACAGGAGACAAACTCAATTTGAGGTTGGTGATTTGATTCTGGCACATTTGAGAAAGGAAAGGTTCCCAAGAGGAACATATAATAAGATGAAGATGAAGAAAATCGGACCATGTAGGGTCTTGAAGAAATTTGGGGCGAATGCTTATGAGATTGAATTACCCAATGGGATCAGAATTTATCTGATATTCAATATCTCAGATTTGTACCCATATAAGGCGGAGGAAGCAGGGACAGGAAATGAGCAATCAGTGATCTAGTGGACAAAGCAGATGCCAGATGTAGATAAGCTGCAATGGGGCGCATACTGGACAGAAGGGTCAGCAAGAAGACCAGGTGAAAGCAATACTTTGAATATTTGGTCAAGTGGAAGGGCCATCCAGTTGAAGATACCAGCTGGGAGAATGAAGTGGAGATCCAGAGGCGTGGACACACCATACGCGAGCTCATGGACAGGAGCCCATGAAAATTTTCAATCCAGAGAGTATGATGCAGGAGCATCTCAAGCGAGCCAGCGTGGAGGCAAAAGACAGTTGGACAAGCGCCAGCACAAATTTTGAAAATGTCTTAAAGTATTAATGAAGCCATTAAGAAGGAGTGCCCTTCTATAATGTAAATGGACCTTGAGCAATCCGCTCTCGTCCTTGGTAGGTAGAAGGCATTTATGGTAGTTAATACAGGTAGATAGAATTCAATTCTAGATTAGACAGTTTTAGAGCGCAAGAGGGAAATGGGATATAGACACCCTCATTGTGTATTGTAACATAGTGATGAAGAGTGTGAAGAGCATAGGAGAAAAAGAGTAGAGAGCTAGGTGAAGACAACCATGTACAGAGATTTGAATTAATAGAGAAAGCTTTGATTCAAATTCATGGCGTTGTGTTTGTTCTCTATGTATGTATATTGAAGGCTATGCTCATGGTTATTTTACTCTTTCTATTGTACATTTTCTTTTATGCTATGTATGAATGATTTATTTTTGAATGTCTGAAATCTAAGAGAGAGAGAGAGAGAGAGAAAGAGAAATGAGTTTCAATTATTTCTCCATCTGAGCAAGAGTTCCTGCAAGGAGTGTAGTTGAAATTGTCCGCAAGGAGTGTGTTGACAAAGAGTTCAGAGGTTTGTCTCTGAAAGCTTAGATAGAGTATATTTTGTTCTCATTCACTCAAAAGTGCAGTTAGGCACAGGAGCTGTGAAAGGAGTGCGTAGGCCGAGTGAATCCTCAGGGTTGCGAACCTGAGTGAAGAATTGAGAGACTGTTGCTGCAGGTGTGTGCAGAATCGAAGAAGTTCAACACTTGAAAGTGTTTGAAGGTTGCCGCAAGGAGTGCGAGCAAGAATTTTCTGAAGGACTTGAAGTTGTGGAAAGTTCAGAGGGGTTTGGACCTTTGAAAGAGTCGAAGGAAGGAAAAGGTGAAGTGCCGTGAAAGTTTGAAAGAAGGCATAGCGACGTCGGACCGCAGGAGGATGAGTTTCGTAGAGAGAGACACTTGGCTTAGTTCGCACAGAAGTTCACAAGGGAAAGACGGACGGTCGAAATTCTCTGTGGAGAATCCGCGAAGTCCCGTGAGTCGTTAGATTCCACAGAGGAGCAGGGGAGTTACCATTAGTGGTTCGAAAGGTTCTAAGCTCAAGAGGAGTAGGACCGTAGATCCAAGCCACAAGGGTCGTTGGAATTCCAAGCAAATTCCTATTTCGAGATTTCGTAGGTGGAAGTTCCTTAAACTTTGCAACAGGAATCCCGATATCATGAAACGTGAAGTCCCAAAGGTTGAAAGGACGGTGTGGGACAATAGGAGTCAGGGAGGCGGATAGGTGGCGCACTATCGACGTACAAGTCGACCGCGTTGACCATTTCGGAGTTTCGTGCGTCGAAGTCCCGAAAGCCTAGCATCAGGACTCGCGAACTCGCGAAGTGCGAAGTCCTGAAATGGTGGAAAGTCTAGCTATGGGGCCAGCACCGAGAAACATGTCAGAGTCTGACATTTCAGGATTTCGAGGAATATAGCATCAGGATTTCGGGGTTTGTGGAGTAGATTTGCATGTCATCGCAACTCGCGAACTCGCGAAAGCCGAAAAGTCGGAGTTGACTGTTTCGGAAGTTCGGGATTCAGGGGCCATAGTGAGAAGGCACTCGACCACAGGATTCGCAATATCATGAAGTCCGATTCCCAGAAACGTGAGGGAGGAATCTCATGATATTTCACTGTGGGTGCAGAATTTCTGAAAGGAAATTAAAAGAACCATTTTAGAGTTCTTCGGGCTAGTGAAAGGAGAAAGATCTTGTTGGCATAGACCTTCCGACCTGTGGGTTGAGAGAGGGGGTCTGTGTCATCAAAATCACATGTGTCTTAATAGACACTGGTTTATTACTTACCAATCTATAGATGATGGGATAGTTTACATGGGAAATTATATATCATGTAAAGTTGTGGGAGTTGGTGGCATTCAAATTAAGATGTTTGGTGGAATTGTTAAAATACTAAATGATGTGAGACATGTACCTGAGCTTAGGAAGAACCTAATTTATTTGGGAGTATTATACACTGGAGTATATAAGAGTATTTTTCAAGGTGGAGTTATGAAAGTATACAAAGGAATCCTACTGGTTATGATAGTGAAGAAGGTTGGTAACATGTTTCTGTTAGAAGGAAAAACTGAGTCATACCATGCGACAGTGGTATCTGAGAACTAAACTGATTCCGTTCGACTGTGGCATCAACATTTGGGCCATATGAGTGAACAAGGATTAAAGGTATTATCTAATTTCAAGTTACTTCCTATTCTAAAGTCTTTAAAGTTAGATTTATGCAAGAACTGTATTTATGGAAAACAAAATAGGCAGATATTTAAAACCGAAAGACACACCAGCGAAAGAATCATCGATTATATCCATTCTGATGTTTGGGGACCATCCGCTACTATTTCGTATGGAGGATCATCATATTTGGTATCTTTTATAGATGATTTCTCTAGGAAGGTTTGGGTCTATATGTTGAAAGGAAAGGATGATGTGTTTACTGTTTTCAAGCAGTTTAGAGATTTAGTTGAAAAGAGCACTGGTATATCCATTAAATGTTTAATAACAGATAATGGTGGTGAATTTATGTCAATGGAATTTGAGAACTATTGCAAGGAGTTTGGGAATGATAGGCATAAAACCACTACCTATACTCCTCAGTAGAATGGAGTTGTTGAATGCATGAACAAGACTCTTCTAGAGAGAGAAAGGAGTATGCTAAGTAACGCCAACCTACAACAGGAACTATGAGTAGAGGAAGTAACTACAACTTGTTATCTGGTGAATCGATCATCATCATCAACAATAGAATGCAAGATTCCTGAAGAGGTATGGAAAGGCCACCCTTGTAATTATTCTAATCTTAAAGTTTTTGGTTGTGAAGCTTATGCTCTAATTACGAAACATCAGTGTTCTAAATTAGATCCAAAATAAAAAGGGTTATCTTTGTTGGATATGGTGATGGTATTAAGGGGTACAATTTGTGGGATCCTACTGCCCACAAGATCACCATTAAAAAAGATGTAATATTTGATTAATCATCTCTCATCAAATCAGATATAGATGTTCAAATGAAACAGGAAGAAGTACCTAAGTATCAATAGATTCAGTTTGAAACCACTTCAAATACAAATGAAAGAGAACATGAAGAAGTTTATGAAGATGTTCATGAAGAGTTTCCTACATATGAAAGACATGGTTGATGATAACAATGAATAGAATGTGGATGAGCCACAAACTTCCCTAAGGAGATCTACGCGGGTCAGAAATCCTCCAAGAAGGTAGATGGTTTTATTTCGTCAGTTTCTTTGAGTACTAATGATGATTAAACTTTGTGATATAAATAAATTGTGAAGGGTTCTAACAGTGATAAATGGAAGGAAGCAATGAAGGATGAAATGAAGGAATTAGAGAAGAATGCCACATGGGACCTGGTAGAATTTCCAAGAGACAGAAAATATGTACATTGCAAGTGGGTCTACAAGTTGAAGAAAGGTGTTGATGATAAAGTGGAAAGGTACAAAGAAAGGCTGGTTGTGAAAGGATATTCTCAGAAAGAAGGTATTGAGTTTTATGAGATTTTTTCACCAGTTGTTAAGATTGTTTCAATTTGAAGTGTGTTAGCATTGCTTACGTTACTTGGTTTGGAGTTGGAGTAGCTAGATGTTAAGACTACTTTCTTACATGGAGATTTGGATGAAGAGATATACATGGAACAACCTGAAGGGTTCGTTCAAAACCGCAACAAGAAATTTTTTTGCAGGCTCAAGAAATCATTGTATGGTCTAAGGGAGTCACCCAGACAATGGTACAAGAAATTTGATTCTTTCATGGTGAGACAAAATTATACAAGGAGTGAGTATGATCATTGTGTCTACTTTAAGAAATTGAATAATGGCATATTAATTATCTTAGTATTGTATGTTGACGATATTCTTTTAGCAAGAAAAATCATAACTGAGATCAACAGGTTAAAGTCTCAGATGGCTAGGACGTTTGATATGAAAGATCTAGGACCAACAAGGCATATTTTGGGCATGGAGATATCCAGAGAAAGGAGGAATGGTAAGCTTTCGTTGTTACAACATAATTACGTTGAGAAGATACTTTTGAGGTTTGGTATGAACGATGTGAAACTAGTTTCAGTCCATTTGGCTTCCCATTTTAAGATTTCTTCAAGTTTATGTCCTAGTACAAAAGAAGAAAAGGAATATATGTCTTGAATACCATATGATAATGCAGTAGGAAGTCTAACGTATGCGATGGTTAGTACAAGGACAAACATTTCACATGCAGTTGGGGTTGTCAGCAGGTATATGGCAAATCCAGGTAAAGAGCACTGGGAAGCAGTGAAATGGGTTCTTCAATATTTGAGGGGCACAAGCGATTACTATATCACCTATAACATTGGTCTTCAATTAGTTTGTGGATATGTTGATTCTTATTTTGCAGGTGATTCTGACAAGAGAAGGTCGACTTCAGGGTATGTCTTTACTTTTGCAGGTGGAGCCATTAGTTGGATTTCAAACCTACAGAACATTGTTGCTTTATCCACTACAGAAGCATAATACATAGTTGCTTCACAAGCTTGCAAAGAGGCAGTTTGGTTGAAAGGTTTGTTTGGTGAGTTTAGAAGGATGCAGGACAAAGTAAAGTTACTTTGTGATAGTCAAAGTGCTATTCACTTGGGTAAGAATCCATCCTATCAGAGTAAAAGAAAACATATACCTATCAAGTACCATTTTGTAAGATAGGTCATCAATGAAGGTGGAGTCTCTCTTGAAAAAGTACATACAAAATAAAACTGCGTAGACATGTTCACAAAACCAGTATTGTTAGAGAATATACGATTGTGCTTGGGTTCTCTTGGCTTGCAGAAAAGGTGATGAACAAAAGAAATGAGAAAGGTATCAGGTAAATTGTTGTCGAGGTGGAGATTGTTGAATATGTGACAATGAACAGGACACAAGATCCGGTGGTTGTTGCATGAATCCGAATAGGATACAATAGTGCAATTGTTGATTGGTTTATATCATATATTGTTAATTTGTTGAAACAAATTTGCCAAAATGGAATGCAACATTTATTGCCAACAGTTCATGTAACTGTGTAAATATTGCTATAAATCCATGAAGCCTGGAGAGGCAAGAGGAGTGTGAGTGAGCTACTATAATATCCATGATTTGAATAATAAAACAATCGATGCCTCTGCTTGGTGAAAGTATCCCAAATCTTGGGTGAACCACATAAATCTATGTGTCTTTTAATTCTGTTTGACAATGCTCGTCTTATGATATCTGTGTTTTCGCATCTGCAAATATACCAAGTGTTATCAGAGCTATTTGAGATATGTGAAGCCACATCTGTGGTGTTGATCACAAGTTTATAGAGAGTCAGAGAAGTTCCAAACGAGGGATCGTTGTCTTTGCTCCTGCAAACAGGGCACGACTGAGATCGTTGTATGAACCAAATTCCTCTATAGACTGTGTGGGATCGCTGCATTTTGGAGAGGCTACATGGGAGAATTATTGCATGGGTGAAGTATTGCGTAGGTGAGGTATCAGAGGTGCTCTAGTTTTTTTTTCCTGCATGGGTGTAGATATTAGAGAAAGTGTTGTTCCCAATCCAGCGTTGGGTGACCCTAGGGAAGGGAGCGTTGATCTTCCTCTTCCCTTACGCAATTCAATAAATTAAAGTCAGCACTGAGAAATTAAAGAGAAAGATTAAGTGTTAGTTTTGTTGCCAATCTGGACACCTGAAGAAGGATTGCTAGAAGTGAAAACAAGCCTCCAAAGACGACCCTCCAAAAGAAATGAAGGAAGCAAACGCAACTAAAACAGGTTCAGGTATGACTGATGAAGTTTTATCAATTAGTATTGGTTAACGTCATGATCAACAATGGTTATTAGATTCTGGTGCTTCAAATCACATGTGTCTTCATAGACATTGGTTTATTACTTACCAGTTTGTATATGATGGAATAGTTTACATGGGAAATGATATATCATGTAAACTTGTGGGAGTCGGTAACATTCGAAATAAGATGTTTGATGGAACTGTTAAAATACTAACTGATGTAAGAAATGTACCTGAGCTTATGAAGAACCTAAATTCTTTTGGAGTCTTAGAGACTGGAGGATATAAGAGTATTGTATAAGGTGTAGTTATGAAATTCTACAAAGAAATCCTATTGGTTATGAAAGAGAAGAAGGTTGGTAACCTGTTTTTGTTATAAAGAAGAACTGAGTAAGATCATGCAACATTGGTATCTTAGAACGACAGTGATTCTATTCGAATATGGCATCAACGGTTGGGCCATATGACCAAACAATGATTAAAGGGGTTATCTGATCACAAGTTACTTCCTATTCTAAAGTCTTTAAAGTTAAATTTATGCAAGCATTGTATTTATGGAAAACATAATAGGCAGAGATTTAAAACCGGAAGACACGCCAATGAAGGAATCCTAAATTAGATCCATTTGGATGTTTGGGGACCATCCCCTCCTATTTCGTTTGGAGGATCATAATATTTTGTAACTTTTATAGACGATTTCTCTACGAAGGTTTGGGTTTATATGTTGAAAGGAAAGGATGATCTGTTTACCGTTTTCAAGCAATTTAGAGCTTTAGTGGAAAAGAGCACTGGTAGATCCATTAAATGTTTAATAACTGATCATGGTGGTGAATTTACGTCAATGGAATTTGAGAACTATTGCAAGGTGTTTGCGATTGATAGGCATAAAACCACTACCTATACTCCTCAACAGAATGCAGTTGTTGAATGCATGAACAAGACTCTTCTAGAGAGAGGAGGGAGTATGCTAAGTAACGCCAACTTGCAGCAGGAACTATGGGAAGAAGGAGCAACTATAGATTTTTATCTGGTGAATCGATCACCATCAACAACAATAGAATGCAATATTTCTGAATACATATGGAAAGGTCACCCTTGTAATTATTCTAATCTTAAATTTTTTGGTTGTGAAGCCTATGCTCTAATTCTGAAACATCAGCGTTCTAAATTAGATCCAAAATAAAAAAGGATTAACTTTGTTGGATATGGTGATGGTATTAAGGGGTACAGGTTGTGGGATCCTACTTCCCACAAGATCACCATTAACAGAGATGTAATATTTGATGAATCATCTCTCATCAAATCAGATATAGATTTTCAAACGAAACAGGAAGAAGTACCTAAGTATCAACTGATTATGTTTGAAACCACTTCAAATATAGATGAAAGAGAACATGAACACATTTATGAATATTTTCATGAAGAGTTTCATGCAGAGGAAGACATGGTTGATGATAATAATGAATAGAATGTGGATGATCCAAAAACTTCCCTAAGGAGATCTACGCGGGTCAGAAATCCTCCAAGAAGGTATGATGATTTTATTTCGTTAGTTTCTTTGAGTACTAATGATGATGAAATTTCATGCTATTAGGAAGTTGTGAAGGCTTCTAACAGTGATAAATGGAAAGAAATAATGAAGGATGAAATGAAGGCATTAGAGAATAATTCCACATGGGACCTAGTAGAACTTCTAAGAGACAAAAAATTTGTAGGTTGCAAGTGGGTCTACAAGCTGAAGAAGGGTGTTGATGATAAATTTGAAAGGTATAAAACAAGGTTGGTTGTGAAAGGATATTCTCCGAAAGAAGGTATTGACTTTCATGAGATATTTTCACTAGTTGTTAAGATTGTTTTATTTGAAAGTGTGTTATCATTGGTTGCTTTACTTGATTTGGACTTAGAGAAGTTATATGTTAAGACTTCTTTCTTACATGGAGAATTGGATGAGGAGATCTACATGGAACAACCTGTAGGGTTCGTTCAGAATCACAACAATAAATTTGTTTACAAGCTCAAGAAGTCATTTTATTGTCTAAGGCAGTGTCCCAGACAATGGTACAATAAATTTGACTCTTTCATGGTGAGCCAGAATTATACAAGGAGTGAGTATGATCATTGTGTCTACTTTAAGAAATTGAATAATGGCATATTCATTATCTTAGTATTGTATGTTGACGATATGCTTTTAGCAAGCAAAATCATAACTGAGATCAACAGATTAAAGGCTCAGATGGCTAGGATGTTCGATATGAAAGATCTAGGAGTAACAAGGAATATTTTGGGCATGGAGATACTCAGAGATGGGAGGAATGGTAAGATTTGGTTGTCACAATAGAAGTATGTTGAGAATATACTTTTGAGGTTTGGTATGAACGACGTGAAACCAATTTCAGTCCCTTTGGCTTCCTATTTTAATCTTTATTCAAGTTTATGTCCTAGTACAAAAGAAGAAAAGGAATATATGTCTCGAATACCATATGTTAATGTAGTAGGAAGTCGAATGTATGCAATGGTTAGTACAAGGTCAGACATTTCACATGCAGTTGGAGTTGTCCGCAGGTATATGGGAAATCCAGGTAAAGATCACTGGGAAGCAGTGAAATGGGTGCTTTGGTATCTGAGGGGCACAAGTGATTACTGTATCACCTATAACAGTGATTGTGAATTACTCTGTGGATATGTTGATTCTGATTTTGCAGGTGATTTGGAAAAGAGAAGGTCGACCTAAGGGTATGTATTTACTCTTGCAAATGGATGCATTATTTGGATGTCAAATCTAAATAACATTGTTTCTTTATCCACAACACAAGCATAATACATAGTAGCTTCACATGCTTACAAAGAGGCAGTTTAGTTGAAAGGTTTGTCTGATGAGTTTGGAAGGATGCAGGACAAAGTAAAGTTACTTTGTGATAGTCAAAATGCTATACAAATGGCTAAGAATCCAATCTATCACAGTAAAAAAAAACATATACCTATCAAGTACCATTTTGTAAGACAGGCCATTGATGAAGGTGCAGTCTCTCCTGAGAAAGTGCATACAAAAGAAAAATGTGTAGACATGTTCACAAAATTAGTACTATTAGAGAATCTATGATGGTGCTTGGCTTCTCTTGGCTTGCAGAAAAGGTGATGAACGAAAGAAATGAGCAATATATCAGGTAAATTGTTGTCAAGGTGGAGATTGTTGAATATGTGACAATGAACAGGACGCAAGATCTGGTGGTTGTTGCATGAACCTGAATAAGATATTGTAGTGCAACTGTTTATTGGATTATCTCATAAATATCTCATATATTGTTAATTTGTTTATACGAATTTGCTAAAATGGAATGCAACATTTATTGCCAACAATTCATGTAACTGTGTAAATATTGCTATAAATCCATGAAGCCTGGAGAGGCAAGAGAAGTGTGAGTGAGCTGATGTAATATCCATGATTTGAATAATAAAACAACCAATCCATTCACTTGGTGGAAATAGCCCAAATCTTGGGTGAACCACGTAATATCTGTGTCTTTTAATTTTGTACGACTGTGCTCATCTTATGATATTTGTGTTTCCACATCTGCAAATATAACAACTAGTATCAGAGTTGTTGGAGATCCGTGAGGCCAGATTTGTGGTGTTGATCACGATTTTATAGAGAGCACGAGCAGTGCCAGACAGGGGATCGTTATCTTTGTTGTTGCAGATGGGGCGCGACTAAGATCACTATGTGAACCAAATTCTTTTATAGGTTGCGTGTGATTGCTATGTTTTGGAGAGGTTGTGTGGGCGAAGTATTGCGTGGGTAACGTTTCAGAGGTGTGTGAGTATTTTAATACTTCTGCGTGGGTGTAGATATTGGATGGAGCGTTGTACCCAATCCAACGTTGGGCGCCCCTAGGGAAGGGAGCACTGATCCTCCTCTCCCCTTACGCAATTCAAGAAATTAAAGTCAGCACTGAGAACTCTATACACAGAGCGCATTGATCTCCTCTAAATTAATTCACATGTTTTTTATGGACTGAAAAGGTTTAAGGTATGAGATTCTTACGGTATTAAATATTGTAAGGGTGAATGCCTATTATATTAAAAAGGTGAATTTGTATTATATGCATATTATAATAAATGCATAAATTCAAGTGGTGAATTTTTAAAAAGTGAATCCTTTTAATAAAAGTTTTTTATTAAACCTTTTTTATATATTATTAAAAGTTTTTTTTGGATTAAACCTTTTTACTGTTCAGCATTGAGTAAGATAATTCCTCCATATAAGGGCATTGGTTATTATAGGCAGTGGTGTTTTGGAATGGTGAAGACGCAGAGTGCTAAATTTGGAATCGAGAAGTTCACTGGCAAGAACAATTTTGAGATCTGGAAAGTTAAGATGCAAGATTTGCTCATGCAACAAGGTGCTACGAAGGTGCTTGTGGGAAAATTGAAGAAAACCATGACCATCACAAATGAAGAGTAAAATATAGATGCGAGAGAACTGAGTGCCATACATTTGTTTTTGGTCGATGATGTTCTTTTCAACATTGTTTCAGAGAAGACAACAGTCAGTTTATGGACGAAAATGGAAAGCTTATATATGGCAAAATCCAAGATGAAGATGATATTTCTGAAAAGATAATTTTACAGTTTGCGCATGAAGGAAGGTACAAAAATAGCTGATCATTTAAATGTTTTTAATGCTCTTTTAGTTCAGTTGACCAACATGGGAGTAAAATTTCAATCTGAAGATAAGGCAATTACATTATTGGGTTCTTTGCCCACTTCATGGGGTCACTTTGTTACCTCTATTAGTTTCAACACAACATAAAGTATTGAGTTTGATGTTATTTTTGGAGCACTACTGTCTGAGGAAACAAGTAATAAAATCAATTCAAAAACCTCTAGATCTGAGGTGATGATGTTCAGAGGAAAACCTAAGGAAATAGGACATGTTTAGAGGGATTTCACTCAGTCAAATTTGATGGGTGAAAGAGTAAGATTAAGTGCTAGTTTTGTGGAAAATTTGGACACCTGAAAAAGGATTGTTGGAAGTGACAAAAAGCCTCCAAAAACGACCATCCAAAATAAAGGAAGGAAGCAAACACAACTAGAACAGGTTCAACAATAGGTTCAGGTATGACTGCTGAAGTTTTATCAATTAATATTGGTTCACGTCATGATCAACAATGGTTATTAGATTCTAGTACTTCAAATCACATGTGTCTTCATAGACACTGGTTTATTAGTTACCATTCTATAGATGATGGGATAATTTACATGGGAAATGGTATATCATGTAAAGTTGTGGGAGTTGGTAACATTCGAATTAAGATGTTTGATGGAACTGTTAAAATACTAACTGATGTGAGACATGTACCTCATCTTAGGAAGAACCTAATTTCTTTGGGACTCTTAGACACTGGAGGATATAAGAGAATTGTTCAAGGAGGAGTTATGAAAGTTTACAAAGGAATCCTACTGGTTATGAAAGAGAAGAAGGTTGGTAACTTGTTTCTGTTAGAAGGAAGAACTGAGTCAGATAATGTGACAATGGTATCTTAGAACGACAGTGATTATGTTCGACTGTGGCATCAACGGTTGGGTCATATGAGTGAACAAGGATTAGAGGTATTATCTGATCGCAAGTTATTACCTAGTATAAAGGCTTTAAAGTTAGATTTATGCTAGCACTGTATTTATGGAAAACATAATAGGTAGATATTTAAAACCGGAAGGCACACCGGTGAAGGAATCCTCGATTATATCCATTTTTATGTTTGGGGACCATCCCCTACTATTTCGTATGGAGGATCATCATATTTTAAAACTTTTATAGATGATTTCTCTAGGAAGGTTTGGGTCTATATGTTGAAAGGAAAGGTTGATGTGTTTATTGTTTTCAAGCAGTTTAGAGCTTTATTGAAAAAGAGTAGTGGTAGATCCATTAAATATTTAAGAACTGATAATGGTGGTGAATGTACGTCAATGGAATTTGAGAACTGTTGCAAGGAGTTTGGGATTGATAGGCATAAAACCATTGTCTATACTCCTTAGCAGAATGAAGTTGTTGAACGCATGAACATGACTCTTCTAGAGAGAGTGAGTATGCTAAGTAACGCCAACTTGCAGCAAGAAATATGGGCAGAAGCAGTAACTACAACTTGTTATCTGTGAATCTATCACCATCAAGAGAAATAGAATGAAATATTCTTGAAGAGGTATGAAAAGGTCACCCTTGTAATTATTCTAATATTAAAGTTTTTGGTTGTTAATCCTATGCTCTAATTCTGAAACATTGGGGTTCTAAATTAGATCCAAAATAAAAAAGGTTTGTCTTTGTTGGATATGGTGATGGTATTAAGGGGTACAGGTTGTGGGATTCGCCCAAACAATCATACAATAAATTTGACTCTTTCATGGTGATCCTGAATTATAAAAGGAAGGAGTATGATCATTGTGTCTACTTTAAGAAATTCAAAAATGGCACATTCGTTATCTTAGTATTGTATATTGATGATATTCTTTTAGCAAGCAAAATAATAACTGAGATCAACAATTTAAAGGGTCAGATGGATAGGACATTCGATATGAAATATCTAGGAGCAACAAGGAAGATTTTGGGCATGGAGATATTGAGAGACAGGAGGAATGGTAAGCTTTGTTTGTCACAACATAAGTATGTTCAAAAGATACTTTTGAGGTTTGGTATGAACGATGTGAACCTAGTTTCAGTCCCTTCGGCTTCCCATTTTAAGATTTCTTCAAGTTTATGTCCTAGTACAAAAGAAGAAAAGGAATATATATCTCGAATACCATATGCTAATGTAGTAGGAAGTCTAATGTATGTGATAGTTAGTACAAGGCCAGACATTTCACATGCAGTTGGGGTTGTAAGCAGGTATATGGAAAATCCAGGTAAAGATCACTAGAAGCAGTGAAATGGTTGCTTCGGTATCTGAGGGGCACAAGTGATTACTGTATCACCTATAACAATGGTTGTGAATTAATCTATGGATATGTTGATTATGATTGCAGGTGATTTGAACAAGAGAAGGTCGACTGCAGGGTATGTCTTTACTCTTGCAGGTGGAGCCATTAGTTGGATGTCAAATCTACAAAAAATTGTTTCTTTATCCACTACAGAAGCAGAATACGTAGTTGCTTCACATGCTTGCAAAGACGGAGTTTGGTTGAAAGGTTTGCTTGTTTAGTTTGGAAGGATGCAGGACAAAGTAAAGTTACTTTGTGATAGTCGAAATGCTATCCACTTGGGAAAGAATCCAACCTATCACAGTAAAACAAAAAAATACCTATCAAGTACCATTTTGTAAGACATGTAATCGATGAAGTTGGAATCTCTCTTGAGAAATTGCATACAAAAGAAAACTGCGTAGACATGTTCACAAAACCAATATTGTTAGAGAAGCTATGATGGTGCTTGGCTTCTCTTGGCTTGCAGGAAAGGTGATGAACAAACGAAATGTGCAAGGTATCAGGTCAATTGTTGTCAAGGAGGAGATTGTTGAATATGTGACAACAAATAGGAGGCAAGATCTGGTGGTTGTTGCATGAACCCAAATAGGATACGGTAGTGAAAATGTTTATTGGTTTATCTCATAAATCTCTCATATATTGTTAATTTTTTGAAACAAATTTGCTAAAATGGAATGCAACATTTATTGCCAGCAATTCATGTAACTATGTAAAGATTGCTATAAATCCATGAAGCCTAGAGAGGGAAGAGGAGTGTGAGTGAGATATTGTAATATCCATGATCTGAATGATAAGACAATCGATGCCTTCTCTTGGTGGATGTAGACCAAATATTGGGTGAGCCACGTAAATCTATGTGTCTTTTAATTCTGTGCAACTATGCTCATCTTATGATATTTGTGTTTCCGCATCTGCAAATATAACAAGTCGTATCATATCTGTTGAAGGTCTGTGAGGCCATATTTGTGGTGTTGATCGCGAGTTTATAGAGAGAAGGAGCAGTGCCATATGGGGGATTGTTGTCTTTGATTTTGTAGAAGGCGCGCGACTGAGATCGTTGTATTAACCAAATTCCTCTCTAGGCTGCATGGGATTGCTGCGTTTTGGAGAGGTTGCGTGGGCGAAGTATTGCGTGGGTGAGGTATTAGAGGTGCGTGAGTTTTTTTTTACATCCATGTGGGTGTAGATATTGAAGGGAGCTTTTTTCCCAAGTCAGTGTTGGGTACCCCTAGGGAAGGGAGCTCTGATCCTCCTCTTCCCTTATGAAATTCAAGAAATTAAAGTCAGCACTTAGAACTCTATACATAGAGAGAATCGATCTCCCCTAAATTAATTCGCATGTCTTTTATGGAGTGAAAAGGTTTAAGGTATGAAGTTTATGAATATTATGTTAAAAAGGTGAATTTGTATTATATGCATATTATAATAAATGCATAAATTCAAGTGGTGAATTTTTAAAAAGTGAATCGTTTTAATAAAAGATTTTAATGAAACCTTTTTTTATATATTATTAAAAGTTTTTTTGGATTAAACCTTTTTAATGTTCAACATTCAGTGAGATAATTCCTCCATATAATGGCCTTGGATATTATAAGTAGTGGTGTTTTGGAATGGTGAATATGCATAGTGCTAAATTTGAAATCGAGAAGTTCACTGGAAAGAACAATTTTGATATCTGGAAGGTTAAGATGCAAGATCTCGTGCAACAAGGCGTTCCAAAGGCGCTTGTGGGAAAATCGAAGAAACCCGTGACCATCACATATGAAGAGTGGGAAGAGATAGATGTGAGAGAACATAGTTCCATACGTCTGTACTTGGTCGATGATGTTATGTTTAACATTGTTTCAGAGAAGGCAACAGTCGATTTATTGACAAAGTTGGAAAGCTTGTATATGATGAAATCCTTGACGAACAAGATATTTCTGAAAAGACAATTGTACAGTTTGTGCATGAAGGAAGGTACAAAAATAGCTAATCATTAAAATGTTTTTAATGCTCTTTTAGTTCAGTTGACCAGCATGGGAGTAAAATTTGAATCTTAAGATAAGGCAATTACATTATTGTGTTCTTTTCTCGCTTCATGGGATCACTTTGTTAACTCTATTAGTTTCAACACAACAGAAAGTATTGAGTTTGATGTTATTGTTGGAGCACTATTGTCTGAGGAAACAAGGAAGAAAACCAATTCAGAAACCTCTAGATCTGAGGCGATGATGGTCAGAGGAAGACCTAAAGAAAGAGGACATGTTCAGAGAGATTTATCTCGGTCAAAATCGAAGGGAAGAAGGATTGTTGGAAGTGACACCAAGCCTCCAAACATGACCCTACAAAAGAAATGAAGGAAGCAAACACAACTAAAACAGGTTCAACAATAGGTTCAACTATGACTGATGAAGTTCTATCAATTAGTATTGGTTCACGTCATGATCAACAATGGTTATTAGATTCTGGTGCTTCAAATCACGTGTGTCTTCGTAGACACTAGTTTATTACTTACTAGTCTATAGATGATGGAATAGTTTACATGGGAAATGATATATCATGTAAAGTTGTGGGAGTTGGTAGCATTCAAATTAAGATGTTTGATGGAACTGTTAAAATACTAACTGATGTGAGACATGTACCTGAGCTTAGGAAGAACATAATTTCTTTGGGAGTCTTAGACACCGGAGGATATAAGAGTATTGTTCGAGGTGGATTTATGAAAGTCTACAAAGGAATCATACTTGTTATGAAAGTGAAGAAGGTTGGTAACCTGTTTCTGTTAGAAGGAAGAACTGAGTCTTATCGTGTGACAACGGTATCTGAGAACGAAACTGATTTTGTTCTACTATGGCATCAATGGTTGGGCCATATGAGCAAAAAAGGATTAAAGGTATTATCTTATCCCAATTTACTTCCTAGTCTAAAGTATTTAAAGTTAGATTTATGCAAGCACTGTATTTATGGAAAACAGAATAAGCATAGATTTAAAGCCAGGAGACACACCAGTGAAGGAATCCTCGATTATATCCATTCTGATGTTTGGGGATCATCCCCTACTATTTAGTATGAAGGATAATCACATTTTGTAAATTTTCTAGATGATTTCTCTAGGAAGGTTTGGGTCTATATGTTGAAAGGAAAGGCTAATGTGTTTATTGTTTTCATGCAGTTTAGAGATTTAGTGGAAAAGAGCACTGGTAGATCCATTAAATGTTTAAGAACTGATAATAGTGGTGAATTTAAATCAATGGAATTTGAGAGCTATTACAAGGAGTTTGGGATTGATAGGCATAAAATCATTGCCTATACTCCTCAGCAGAATGGATTTGTTGAATGCGTGAACAAGACTCTTCTAGAGAGACCAAGGAGTATGCTAAGTAACGCCCACTTGCAACAGGAACTACGGGCAGAAACAATAACTACATCTTTTTATCTGGTCTGTTGGATCATGTTGTCATTGATGCCAATGGTTTGATTGATTGATGTCAAGTGATTGATTGATGTCAAAGGATTGATTGGCTGATGATTTATGTAATATAATATGTATTGTCTTTGATGAGAATGCATAGATGAATATGGATCAATGAGTTGTCATTGATACATGATGAATATGGATCGATGTGGTTCCATTGGTATATGATGCATTGTTGGA
>SNQJ01S0109681.1:40684-57183 GCA_010110895.2 Picea sitchensis
ATCTTGTACTTGAACATTTAAGTGGGGTAAAAGGAGGTTGCCCCCTCGAAGAGGCTTATTATCTGAGATTATCTCTTTTTCAAGGCGTTGAGTACTTTTCCTGAGGTTTTTCTATGCTATATTGATGTTTGGTTCTTAACACTGACACTCATGAATGTTTCCAGGCGGTGCCATACAATTTTTTTGAGTCAATCTAGACGTATCGAGGCCCGACAAATCTTATTCTCTGACCAATACAGATGCTTTTGGTCTTTGGCGCAGCTCCTCTCCATCGCTCCATCTTCAATGTGACCTAGGTCCATGACCCTACACAATTGCATGATTGCGGGCACGACCAAGGGTGGTTTGAAAGAAAACTTCTTTTGTCCCCGCAATTCACCATGAACCATCGCGTGCCCCTTTCCAAAAACCATGGTTTCGATTGCGGCTCTCCCTTGAAATTTTAAAACATGCACACCTTCTGACCCCGCAATAGAGCGTGATTGTTGATCTTGTGATCTGAGATGAAGCTTCCTGATCAACAACCCAACTCTGGCACTTTAGATCGATGGATCAGATATTTCCTCTTTGAATCAATGACTGAGATCTACTTCATGAATTGGCCTTCTGAAATTTCAATTCTCAAACCACATTTCCCTCTAAGAGAAACCTTCATAGCTGAGGATCTAATGATGCGTGGCATTTTGGATTTGGATGGCCGAGATCTACTACGGGTCTTCAAAACTTTGGGAAACTCAAAACTCAAATCTGGCTTACTTCTCCATGCGCTTTTACCTGGAGCTATGGATTTGATGACACTTGGCTTTGGCTGATCAATGACTCAGATCCATTTTGGGCCTTTAGGACTTTGGCTCTTCGGGATTTATAAGCACTTCTCATTTCAAATCTCCTTAATTTCATTTCCCTAAAGGCTTGGATCAACTTCCATCTATCCTCTTTAAGATCAACGACTCGTATTCACTTCGAGGCCTTTTGTTCTGGTGCTATACTTCACGCAATTTTTCTCTCTCGAACGTCTGTGTGCCACTGATATGGACTATTCCTGGATTCTTCACCACTGAAATATTGAAACCATATTTTTATTATGCTTCAATATCGAAACGGACTATTTAAGAAAGTTTTGCTTTGTGTTCATGGTTGTGACCTGCACGATCAAGGATTTGGACGACTAGCTGAGAAAACATGGAAACCAAGGCACAAAAACAAACAAGGGAAAAAAGAAAATGATTTTATCGGTCGAAGGGGTAAAAAATTCAAGAATTGTCCTGTGAAAAGGATAGAGACATGGAAAAACTACAGACTTGGGTAGAAACCAAAAACCCACAGGAATCTGATAAGTTCACATGATAACATTTGGCTCCACAGGGGATGGTATGCTCCCTGTGAGATTCCAAGAACCAGTAGTTCCAGTGCCTTAGTTGTTGGGTTATGGAGTCCCTTATTAAAACCAAAAGTAAAAGGAAAAAAAGATATTTACAATGACATCGGAAGCCACTTATGGTTCAAGTAAAAAACTTCTTCAGAAAATGTCCATTTACAGGGCTACCAAAAACTTCAGCATCCTCCAAATACTGCAACTTGTAAGTCTTATTTGAAAAAACCTTGGAAATTTTGAAGGGGCCAATCCACAAGGCCTCAAATTTACCGTGCTTGCCTTTATCTTGTTTAGGTGCATCCCACTTGAGTACTAGATCTCCCAGCTGTAAATCCTCTTTGGTCACCTTCTTATCAAATACCTACTTGATCTTTTGTTGATGGTCATGTGCTTTGTCCAGTAGTTTCTCTCTACTCTGATGCACTTCTACCAGCTGTTGTATTCTCCTAATCATATCATTTGGCTCTCCCTGGTAGTCTTGGAATAATTTCACCACAGGTAAGGCAAGTTGAGAAGGAAAAATGGCTTCAACTCCATATACAAGCTGGAAAGGATAGATACCAAGAGATCTCTTTGTTGTCACTATGTCAGCCCATAAAGAAAATTTAAGCTTCGAATCCCATGCCTTCTTGTTGTCCTCTAACAGTCTTTTGATGATCTTAATAAGGCTCTTGTGAGAGGAATCTGTCAATCCATTCCCTTGGGGATAGTAAGGAGTAGAGTGAATCAATGTGATTCCAAACTATTCAAAAAAATTAATCAATGGTTCATCCTTGAAACCTGCAGCATTATCATTGACAATTATGTTTGGAAAACCAAAAATTGCCATAATATCTTCAAGAAAACCAATGATTATCTTGTGGGAATAATTTCTTATGGGGATGGCCTCTATCCACTTAGTAAAGTAGTCTATGGAAGTCAAGATCCACCTATGTTTACCACTTGAAGTAGGATGAATTTCCCCAATAAAATCTAGGCCCCACTGTTGAAAGCGTCTTGAAGCTACCATGGGCTTTAATGGAAAATACTTGAGCTACTGTCTTCCAGAGAAATTATGACACTTGAAACAAGACTTGATCTTTGCATAGACATCAGTGAAGAGACTAGGCGAAAAATACCCAGCCTTGAGAATCTTGTAGGCTGTGGTTCTCCAGAAGTGATGCCTCCCACATAAACTATCATGAAAATCATACAGAATATTTTGGGCTTCCTGTGGGTCTATACATCTCAAAATCACTCCTAAAGAGTATTTCCAATATAAAACTTGATCAATCAGACAATATTTAATTGATTTGAGCTTCAAAGCTCTTACCTTGCTCTTTCCCATGCCATCAAGAGGTTGTAACTTCTGTAGGAAAAATATAATTTATTTGTACCAAGTGCATCCTGCCAACGGGGGTGTGAATTTAGGATCTTCATCAGATAACTCAGCTTGTTGATTCTCTGAACAACTATTGATGAAATTGACCCCAAAGGCTTTATAATTATATTCATCCAACAAGCTAGCTAAACATTGACCTTTAACCAATTTGGTAGACTTTATTTCAAGATCAAATTCAAGGATTTTGGCAATCCACTTGCTCCTTCTTCCATCTATGTAAGGCTAAATGAGGATCTCCTTCACAAAGGATGAAGGGACATATGCAATGAATTTTGAATGTAGCACATAAACTCTGAAATCTTTCAGAGGTTTAACCAAAGCATAGGCCCGCTTTTCCATGATGTCATACTTTATTTCAGCATCTCTCACTGCCCTACTGAAAAAGGAAATGGGCTTCTCTAACCCTTTGGCATTTGTCTGCAATAAAACAGTTGCTACTGTGTCAAATGAAGAAAAAGAGAAAATCAGAAACTCCCTTGAGTATTTAGGATTGATGAGCACAGGTGCTTCAGTTAAGGCCTTCTTTATTTGGTCAAAAGAGTTATGATATTTAGAATTCCATTTGATTTCATTTTCTTTCCTCAACATGGATGTGATAAACTTCACCAACTCAGCAAAATTTGAAACAAACCTTCTTAGAAAATTAATTTTCCCTAAGAAATACTAAACTTTTTTCCTGGATCTAGGGAGTGACAAATTTTGGATAGCCTCTACCCTTCTTGAATCAATCCTTACTCCCTCAATTGATACAATGTGCCCCAATAATTTCCCTTATTTCATGGAAAATAATGATTTTTTTGGATTTAGAGAGAGGCCAAATCTTCTACATTTCAAGAAGACTCTTTTTAAATGATCATAATGTTTTTTATCAGATTGTGAGAACATTGTTATGTCATCCAAATAAATGACTACAAACTTGTCCTTCTCTTCAATAAAAGCTATGTCCATGGCTCGCTGAAAGGTTTCTCCTGCATTCATCAATCCAAAGGGAATATTATCGTACATGAATGTACCCCAAGGAGTGGTGAATGTTTTCTTCTCTCTGTCTTTAGGTAATACAGTGACTTGATTGTAGCCCAAAAAGCCATCAATCATAGACATATTGGATGCACCCATCACCCTCTGTAATATGTGTTCCATCTTGGGCAAGGGGTAATTATCTTTCTTAGATATTATGTTCAGATTTCGGAAATCAACACAAAATCTGGTTTCTCCATTCTTCTTTCTCACTAGGACCAAGTTGGCCACCCACTCAGAAAATATCAAAGGAACGATAATATAGGCATCCAAAAGATTTTTTATCTCTTTCTCCATAATAGGCAGTAGCATAGGATTTATTTGTCTCAATTTATGCCTAAATGGTTTGGCTTCCTCCTTCAGTGGGATCTTAAGCTCGATGATACTTGTGTCATATGTTATGAGATCTTCATTTGTCTAGGCAAACACATAAGCAAATTCTTTTAACAAGTCAACATATTCATCTCTTTGTTCTCTTGGTAGGCTGCTTGACAATTTGACAAATTTTGGGTTCTTCTCTCTACCAATAGTACACTCAGATACATCAACATCATCAGTTGAGCCTCTAAACTTTATTTCCACATCATTCCCATTGAACAATATTTCTAAAGGAACTAGTCCCTTTGGAATGTGGTTTCTAGGTCGCTGAACAATATGATGATTAGCAATTTTATTTAAAAATATATCAACATGAGGGTTACTTTCAGAATCATGATCCTGATCAATGTGTAATGCAGAGAACTCATCAATAGACTCAAGAAACTTTATGATCTCAAGAACATCCTCAAATACCTTCCAATGCTTGACATTGTCAAGTATAGAGGGTCTATATTTCACCTCTATATCATACTTGAGTTTAGGTGGCAATGGGATTCTGAAATGGCTTGCTAAAACAACCAAAGAATCAGCCATGGTATTCTCCCTTCTTGGAATAAACGAAATGTTGAAAGCTAAGAAGTAATTGTCAATTAGGTCCCACACCTCATTCCTATAAGTCCTAAGACTAGGGTGCTTATATTGATAAAAAAAAATTATCTGATGAACAATCAGCTCTACATATTCAAATATTGATAGCTCTTCTATCCCCGTGTCCTTTGAAACGCTTAAACCTAAAACAAGAGCTTCATACTCTACCACATTGTTGGTAGCTTCAAATTATAACTTGTAGGACAAGGGTATGGTCTCTTGACATGGTGAAACAAAGACTAATCTAGCACCAACACCTTCCTTAGAAGAGGCTCCATCAAAAAACATCTTCCAAACAGGGGTAGTTGGAGGAGGGATTTCACAAAAAGAAATGGATTGTTTTTTTTATTTCAAGAGGAGGTTCAAGAGTATCAATCCATTGCAATACGATGGATCCCAAATTAGTGTCAAAAGAAAAAATAGGATGGTTGGTGGGGTTTGATTCATCATTGATTATGTACACGAGTTGTACTTCCCTGTAGATTCTCCTTTGTTCACCCCCGAATACAGGAATGGTGGCATATGAAAGGTCCATTTGCAAGGTTCCCCCCAACCTCTTTATCCAAGATCTAGACAAGAGCATCCTAAATTTAGGGGGAACATCATCCACTACGATATCCATGACTACGCTCTTCATTGGTAGCTGGAACAGGGACATACAAAAGTCTTTGTTAACCCCAAGGCACTTCGTCTTTCTGGAGTTGAAAGAATACAGGTCGTGATAGGTTTTTGTAACCTTCAACCTGAGCCCTTCCATGACAATATTAAGCATAAGATTGTGAGATGCCCTTGAATCCATCAAGAATTTATGCAAAACCTTATCATGGTTGTTGAATGAAGTGTAGAATGGGGGGAGGAGTCATCTTTATCCTCTATCAAAGGCCCTAACATGACAGTTGGATTTTCATCTGGGAGGTTAACCAAGTCTGTGGAGTGAGATGCAGGTTCGGGCTGGAAATTTTTTGATAGGAACCTTTGGAAATCCTCATTCTTGACTAACTCTGAGATAGGCACAAGGATCCTAATCTTTTGAATCTCTTGCTCAAAGCTATAAGAGGAGGGAGGCTTCAAAATCTCCTTCACCTCTAGGATAGGAATTTTGACCACTGATGGGGGACTATTTTCTTTCCTCCCTTTGTTGTTGTCTGCCATATCTTTAGCAGGCTTCTCAACTCTAGCAGGCCACTCAGGAATGTCAGGCTTTGCTTCTTTCTTCTTGTATTTGAGTTTATATCCATTTGTATCGTTGTTGGTCTTTTCTCATTTTCTCAGCTCATTCAGTTGATTACTTATGAGGGCCTCTTTTTATGTAGACTAAGTTAAATGAGGGGAAAAAGAGGTATCTCCAAGGCAGTGGATCTCAGGATCAATATCTTCTTCCTCTTCATTTTCATCAGTAACCAGGTTATTTTGGAGAGGAGTTTGGATGTTCTGATCATCTCTATCCCTATTTCTCTGATCTCTTTGGATGATCTGAGGGGCATTAGTTGGTCCTTTGAAACTACCCCTATTATCAATATTTTGGGAATTCCTATAGCTTTGCTTTCCTTCTAATTTGATCTTTTCCATTCTAGCATTAAGTAATTTTAGTAGCTTGGTCACTTCATCTGTTTGAGGGGGAGAAACAAAGGAACTAGAAGTCAAAGTTTCATACCTACCTTTTCCTCTGTCTCTATTATCTTTACTCCTAAGTTTGTCAGCTACCAATATATTGGATTCTACTTCTAAGGATGCATCTTTCATATGAGCCAAGGAGGTATCTCTTATTTCTCTCAACATGAGGAAAAACTCAAGGTTGAAATCATTAGCATAAGTCATCTTGGCAGAGGTTTTTGTAGGTTTAATTTCAGTAGGAATATTTTTATACATGTTATTAAATCTCTTCAAGAAGTCTGAAATAAATTCCGCCTCTTCTCTCTTAAGTGCCCCGAATTCTGTAATATAATAAAGGAGATATTTTTTATTCCCCTAGTGTATTAAGAATGAATCATATAGAGAAGCAATCTTGTCAATAGATCTAGGAGGCAAGTCCTTAAACCAGTCCTTGGCATCACCATCAAGGCTCTGTACAAAAAATCTCATCCACACATCTTCATTTTCGATGACATGAATATCTGCAAATCTATAAAAGGATGAAAGGTTCTCTTATGTAGACATGTCTCCCTCCCATGTGAACTGTGGCATGTACTTAAGGTAGTTCGTGGCTGGGAGAGAATTCATAGGTTGAGTTAAAACCAAAGGGGCATATCTAGCAACCAATATCTCAAACATCTTGTTCCTAGGAGGATTAGCACCTGCCATTTGGATGTGAACTGGAGGAGAACCAAGAGAATATGGAGTTCAGACATGCGATACTGGGGTTGTGCTTCTAGGAGAAAAAATAAAAGGCTGAGCATTAGGAGATAAATATGAGGGGCTAGAGGTAACAAAGGTTTACCCTTCTATATTTGCATCAACTCTAATAGGAGTAGGAGTAGTAAAGTCTAGAGTAGGAAAGTATTATAAGGTCAAATCTCTCTCCTTACACTTCACAACTTTGGGGGAGAAAGGGGTGTCAAATCTCTCTCCTTCCAAACCAAGAATAGGAAGGAAGAAATCGGCAGGAAAACTCCCAAAATTTAAATTTCTTGAAACTCCAGCAGTTTGTATAATAGGAGAATCAGAAACAGTTACGGGAGTTTGTAAAGATGGATTATGCACATTATCATAAAACCTTGGTACAACAATGGAGGTACCTTTTTGAACAGTCTTTCCCTTTCTGATAATTTCCTCTGGGTCAACTTCAAATGTTTCTAGAAGCAACAGTGGAATGGACCTCATGTGTCTGCCTTTAGGAGCCAGAACTGAAATAGTGCAATCGAAACGGTGGAGTCACCAGGTGCAAGTTGAAATATTCAATGGTACTAATATCTGATGCACCTTCAGAATCAAAGCTTCTTTGTCGTTATATCCCAAGGAAAAGTATTCAATTCGTTCTTCGACAAACACGCCAAAAATGTTAGCCCTAGAATTCACCCTCAGATTGCATATAAGGTAAGCCTAGTACCCATCATTTTATACAATAAATGTAAATGAGTTTTAGGTGATCAAATGGAGAGGACTCAAAGACAATAACGTTCTAACTCAGAAATCAGGACTAGCATGCATAAGCAATTGAGGTCTGGAATCAACTTCAACCAGTAAGTTAGAGTAAGGGTGAATAGAGGGATGAATTTGGTGAGGATAGTGTATAGGTCTATTGTGGACATCAGGTATTCTAGCAGCCTAAGGAGGAAGAAATTAAACGCAAGATCCTCTTGAATTCAAATCTCAAAGAAACTAAAAGAAATTATAACAACACTATAATATAATATTCATCATAATACATTCATAACAATCCATGTAAATCAGTCAATCATGATCTCTCTTAGTATCAGAGGAAAATAAGATGGAGCAAGAAATATGAATTACATCAACCAAGATGTCTCAGAAAAAAATACATAACCAGAGAACTAGTGTTCTTCATAAAAATATTACAATAGTCGGGGGCCTAGATCAACCATTCGACCTTAACAAAATATCAAAATTGTCTATAAATACCCAGAAATGTTGCAACCACTAGGAGTGTGATCAGAAAACTGCCTTCAAAGCCTTGAGTCGACACCTGATCTCTAATATTATGCAGTTTTTCTCATGTCAGACATGATCCAGGCGCAGTTATGTGCTTTACATGAAAAATTTCCCATAAGGAAGCTTCAGATCATCAATGCGCCTTCATGGTTGCACTCTGCAATGATTTCCATTTATGGGGTGAGATGCGGTCTCAACTTCCGCCCCCAACCTTCAATAACTACCTTCATTTGGATTAGTATAGGGCCTGACACTCATGAATTTTTCCAGGAGGGTCCATACAAATGTTTTGAGTCAATCGCGACGTCTCAAGGCCAAGTAGATCTTCTTCTATGACCAATACAAACGCTTTCGATATTTGGTGCATCTCCTCTCCATCAATCCATATTCAATGTGACCTAGGGCCATGACCCTATGAAATTGTGTGATTGCGGGCATGACCAGGGGTGGTTTGAAAGAAAACCTCTTTTTTCCCCGCAATTCACCATGAACCGCCACACGTCCCTTTCCAAAAACCACGGTTCTGAATGCGGACCACCCTTGAAATTTTAAAACTTGTGCACCTTTCGACCCCGCAATGGAGCGTGACCGTTGATATTGTGATCTGAGATGAGGCTTCCTGATCAATGACCTAGCTCTGGCACTTTAAATCGACGGATCAGATCTTTCATCTTCGAATCAACGACTGAGATTTTCTTAGTGAATCGGCCTTCGGGAATTTTAATTCTGAAACCACATTTCCCTCTAAGAAAAACCTCTGGATCTGAGGATCTGATGACGCATGGAATTATGGATTTGGACATCCAAGATCCACTTCGGGTCTCAGGGACTTCTGGAAAATCAAAACTCAAATCTGGCTTACTTCTCCATGTGCTTTTACCCGGAGTTGTGGGTGTGATGACACGTGGCTCTGGTTGATCAATGAATCAGATCCATTTCAGGCCTTCAGGACTTCGGCCCTTCGGGATTTCTAAGAAATTATCATTTCAAATCTCCTGAAGCTCATTTCCCCAAAGGCTTGGATCAACTACCACCTATCCCCTTTAATATCAACAACTCGTATTCACTTTGCGGCCTTTTGTTCTCACGTTATACTTCGTGCAAGTTTTCACTCCCGAACGTCCATGCGCCACTGATCTGGACTGTTCCCAGAATCTTTGCCGCTGATCTGGATTGTTCCTAGAATCTTTGTTGCTGAAATATTAAAACTATATTTTGATTATGCTTCAATATCGAAACAGACTATTTAAGAAAGTTGTGCTTTGTGTTCATGGCTGCGACATGCACGATCAAGGATTTGGGCGATTGGCTGCGAGCTGAGAAAATAGGGAGACCAAGGCGCACAAGTGAACAAGGGAAAACAGAAAATGATTTTATCAGATGAAGGGGGAAAAAATTCAAGACTCGGCCTGCGAAAAGGATAGAGATAGGGAAAAACGACAGACTTCGGTAGAAACCACAAACCCACAGGATTCTGACAAGTTCATGTGATAACAGGGTCTACAAAAGGAAGCCTTTAGATATTTCTAGCATATCTTCAAGGCTCGGGAAAACCTCACTACCTCCAATCAACTAGCAATTATTAGGTCTTACCCGATGATTTTCTCTCAGAAAGAAGGCCTTAGAATTGTTGATCTAGTTACTTTATCTGAAATTTTGTCAACTCTTAAAGGTTTTACTCCTTCAAAAACTTGTGGGCTGAATGGTCAAAATTATGCTCATTACAGGTAGAACATGGTTCACAAGACACTTTAGGAGAAAATTGTTTTCATCTTCAACCTTCTTAGTATCATAAAAAGATAAAAAGATGATAGCCATTGTGTTTTCAGAATTATTTAATGCCCAGTTTCACTATGTACCTCATGCTGAGAAAGATTGATTTTCTTCATTTCACTAGTAATTAATGAGAGTTGAGTACCTCCTTGTAGTATCTTAGCTTCCTTTTACATTATTGTTTCATGATTTCAAAAACTTGTATTCGAGAAGAGTTGACTTCTCTTCTTTTTTTACCCCTGCGAGGATTCTATTGGATGGTTTGGTAAAAGATATAAACAAAAGGCTGAAGTTGGTTAACTTCTATGGCCCTTATGGTGAGTTATGGGATGTGATTAAGAGGGATGGTTTTCTCAAAGATCACAACCTTATTTTGGGAGGCGATTTAAATTTTACCACTTCAAAAAGAGAAGTGTGGGGACCCCATGCTAGACCTGATCCATTGCATCTCTACTTTAGACAATGGATACAAGATGAAGGTTTGGTGGATATTGAGCCTTTAAAGCTTCTTCCTACTTGGAGAAATGGTAGAGGTGGACAAGAGTACATTGCTAAGAGATTGGATCGATTTTTCATAAATGAGGAGTTAACCATGTCAGGACTTAGATAAAGATCTTGGATGGCAATATTATGATTTCTGATCATATGCCAGTGATCCTACATTTGGAACAAGAAAAATCAAAATTATGTTATCCTTTTAAATTCAATTTTGTCTAGCTGGAGGAACTAGATTTTGTTAACTTAATGAGATCTTCTTGGAACTGGGTTTTGGAGACAGAGATAATAAATCCTATGGAATCACTTGTTCAAAAACTCAAACTGCTTAAGTCTTTGGTGATTAGATGGGAAGGAAATAAAAAACTCTTGGAGAAGGAGGAATTGGTGCAATTAGAAATTGATTTAGACACTATATTTTGACTTTCCGGGCGGTTTTGAGAAGGAGGATGATAAATTATTGTATTAGAAAAAGAAAAGAGGAAATTGTTCCTCTTAAACCAGGAGGAGGAAACTTGGAGACAAAGAGTAGGATGAATTGTCTTGCTTTAGGAGACAGGAATACTAAGTTTTTCCATGCTTTTGCAAATTCTAGAAAACAGGCCAATGTTATCTGGGATATTACTAAGGAGGATGGAACAATGGTCACAAGGCATTAGGGTCTACAAAAGGAATCCATTAGCTATTTCCAGCATATCTTCAAGGCTTAGGAAAACCTCATTATCTCCAATCAACTAGTAGTTATTAGGGCTTACCCGAGGATTTTCTCTAATCAAGAAGGCCTTAGAATTGTTTATCTAGTTACTTTATATGAAATATTGTCAACTCTTAAAGGTTATACTGCTTCAAAAAATCCTAGACCGAATGGCCAGACTGTAGAATGTTTTATGGCTTTCTTTGATCTCTTGGGCTATGAACTTCTGGAGGCGGTTGAGGAGTCTAGACGGAAAGGTAGGGTTTTTGGAGCATTGAATGTTACCTTTATATCCCTTATTCCTAAAATATTTTGAGGGGTATAGACTAATTTCACTCTGTAATTTGACGTACAAGATTATTACAAAAATTATAGCAACCAGAATAAAAGCTTCTCTTTCAACAAGAATTTCAAAGGGACAATTTGGATTTCTGGAGGGTAGACAAACTACAGATGCCACAGGAGTGGCACGGGAATCCTTACATAGTATCAAGGTTAAAAATAACAAATAATTGGTCCTTAAATTGGATATGATGAAGACATATGACAGGGTGGATTTGGGTTTTTTAAGGTTAGTTTTACTACAAGTGGGTTTGAGTTTAGAGGCAACAGATTGGATTATGGGTTGTGTTTCTACTGCAAATTTTTTTGTCTTGATAAATGGTAGTCCCTCTAGTTTTTTTAAAAGAACAAGAGGATTGAGGAAAGGATGCACGTTATCCCCATTAATGTTTCTACTTGTTGTAGAAGGGTTGAGTAGATCCATACAAAAGTAGGTTGAGGAAAATTAAATTGATTGTGTTTTAATGGAAAAAGGTATAATAATTACACACTCACTGTTCGTGGATGACGAATTATTATTTTGGAATGGAACCATCACATAATGGAAAATTTTTAAGGAGGTACTTGATCTATTATGTAAGGCGACATCGATGTCCTTCAATCCATAGAAGTTCATGTTTACGGAAGTAGGGTGGTTAGTAGAGGATATTACAGTACTGAAAGAGATTTTGCCTTTTGAAGTAAAACCACTAGATATTGGTTTTAAATACCTTGGTTTCTTCATTAAACCAAACTTCTATATAATGGCATATTGGAGCTGGCTTGAGAAAAGAATTGAAAAAATAATATCAAATTGGAGTCATAGGTGGCTAACTTTAGGGGAAAGGGTCACACTTGTAAAATTTGTACTAGAAAGCACACTTGTTTACTGGCTTTATTTGGCTAAGATACCAAAAATTATACTAAATAAAATTCGAAGAAGGATTTTTAGTTTCCTCTGGACTGGGAAAAAAGTAAAAGAAGGTATGCACTTGGTAAACTCGAAAATAATTGCAAAACCAAAAAAGACAGGAGGGTGGGGTATAAAAAATTATTTTCTCTTTTCGAAAAGCATTGGTTGTCAAAAGTCTGTGGAGGTTCTGAATGGTTCCTCGTCTCTGCCATGAAGTGGCATACAAAAATTACTTAAAGAATAAAATTGTTGTTGAATGGTTTAGGGAAGGCGGTAAAAATGGGGCATGTATGCCAAATTGTTGGAGAGCTCTAACATCCTCATTATCCATCATAACCGATTGGTTGGTCTCGAATCCCGGAAATGGGTGGGACATCAGAATAAGAGTAGATCCAATGATTGGGTCTCTATCATATTATAAACTCTCAAACAATCTTATTACTTTTTTGCAGGCACAAAGAATAAAATTTCTTGCGCAAGCAGGGACAATTGATATGGAGGATCCAAGTATTTTAAGATGGAAGAAGGCAAAGACACTTGGTATAGAAGAAGGGAAAAAAGAGAAATGGGATAAACATGTTAAGGGTTTAGTTGGGTCTGTATTTGAATTAAATTTTGAAAATGATACATTAATGTGGTTGTGGGATACCAAAGGAGGACATGTTAATGCCAAACAAGCTTATGAAGTACAATTGATGGAGGAATTAGAGGAAGGTCATTTGTTTTGGTACATTGAACTTTGGAAGTGGAATTTACCACTAAAAGTTAAATTATTATGTTGGTTAATGTTTGAAAAAAAATATCACTTGGGAAAATTTGAAAAAAAGAGGTTTGATTGGACCTAGTAGATGTGTTTTATCTAGGGACAATGAGGAAACTTTGAATCACCTTTTTTTTTAGTGCAATTTCACCAAAGACATTTGATTCTCAATCTTAAAGGACTTAAAACTAAATAGTATCTGGGAAGGAGGAGACATTCTTGAGTGTTTTCAAACTTGGATAAGGAATATGGAATATTGAAAATAAACTCCTTGCTATATCTGCTAGGAGATATGGAAGCACATGAACCTGGTTATCTTTGAGGAACATCCACCATCTCTGGTCAGGGTTTGCAACGGAATTTTACAGGACTTGGTGGAAAACAAAAACTCACAATTTGTTCAGCATGTTAGGATTGATAGGCCTCCTTTATTAGACTGGGACTTGGGAGTGAGATTCTTTGATGAAGCCTCACAATGTGAGGGTACAAAATGTGGGGCTGGTTCTATTTTAAAATGTCTAGTTTTGGGTACATTCAACCTTAAGAGAAACTACGACACTGAAACTAAGACCAAGGGTGAAATCCTAGCTATGTGGTGTATTTTATATTTTTCTTTTTACAAAAAAGGTAAAAATATTACAACTGGTAGGAGACTCGAAGATTATTATTGATTGGTTCTCTCATGAAAAACATTTACAGGTGGTTTCCTTCAGCCTTGGATCAGAAAAAATTAAGTGTTGAACGGGAAGTTTCAACAGCTGGAAGCACAACACATATATAGAGAATTTAACAAGGAAGTTTACCAGCTTTCAAAGAAAGCATTGTTGTTGGATGATGATGGGATATACTATGTAGTGGGTACATGAATTCAAACAGAGAGATTCAAAATATTATCATTCAACTAATATATTTATGCAGCAAAGATAAAGAACATGTTTTTTTTCTTTTTGAAACTTGACATGTAAATACAAAAGAACTATATTTTTGTAATCTGCACTTATAGTTTACAGTGTATGATGAAGGAACTGTTTTGTGGATAGTACTTATAACTCTAGTTTTGATGATGTAAAAAGGAATTAAAAAAAAATTCCCAACAGATGGATTTTTGTAAAATATTTTTTTATATTCACTAATATAAGTATTTTTTCATTATTGAAAAAAAAAATCTAATGTAAATTAGACTACAACATGCGGTATCATAAGTAATACTAATTAGTTGAGGAGTTAAAAAACTCCATATTATGATATTGGAGATTCATTTTAAGATAAAATGAAGTGTTTGAACGAAGCATGTAATGTGATGAACTGTTGATTTACTCATTTAAAACAAAGAATCTGTTATTTTATAACAGATAATACTCAAAATTTGATTTTCCAATGAATTTTGTTTTAAAGAGAGGATTTTAGTAATGGTGGATCATTAAAATGTACAATTTTTATTGTTGAGTGAGTATGCATATATTAGTTAGTTAAGTGATTTGTGGATTTGTTTTTTTTTCTATTTATGGAAAGTTGTTAGCAAGTTGTTAGTTTTGACCATATCAAACCTCCAGGTTGCCAAATCTCTATTATAGAAAACATTTTTAATAATGAGAAGGGAAAGACATGTTGCATGAGTTTTCTAGTGTTTTTCCTCATATTTGCCTCCGGGTATCAAATTAGCATGGTATCAGAGAAGTTCGTAAGACTTTTCACAGAGTTAGAGTGGAGAGTAGATAGATCATTGATGTAGATAGATTGTGGAAGACACCAGTTAGATCCAAGTCAAGATCTCTAGAAATTGGGTAGAAGAGCCAAAACCAAATTTCATTAAGTCAATGGTTTCAAAGGAACAAACCTTAGCATTTGAAGGAGGTGAAATGGAGTTTTTGTTTTAATTTGAGTGAGTTTTCTATTTTATTCGGTCAACCATTAAATAGTGCCCTAAAAAAATATTTTGGGTGTTTGGCTTAAATATTGAAGTTGTTTTGTTTTGTCCGCAAAGTATTTTTGTACATATCAGTGATCAACTTTTTCTATAGTAAAGGAATAAAGTTAGTGTATGAATGAAATTTAAATGAGATAAAAAGGGGGTGGGGTGGGGGGTGGTTAAAAAAAAGGACAAAGATTATTTTTTTATTTTTTTTGGAGAAATCGGGAAATAGCCTTCACTCATTTTCTTTGATTGAGGGAAAACATAGGGATCACTTCTTGTTGGAAAGAACTATGAGTTCTAGTCTCTAAGGATGAAATCCTTCTTGCAAGTCCAGGAAATATGGGAGCTAGTGGAGAATGGCTTCTCAGAGCCCGATCAAACAACTTTGCAGGTCATCACTAATGGACAAAGAAATCAACTTGCATAATTGAGGGAAAAGGAGAATAAATCCAACTTTTGGATCTAGATTTAATTCGATGACTCTATTTTTTCCAATATAACAGGATCATTTAGTGCAAATCAGTCCTTGTATATCAAAGAATTACCATATTGGGCTAATGGAAAAGTGAATATTGTGAAGATTCAAACCATAAGGAGAGAGTTTGAAACCTAGAAGATGAAGGAGGCATAGAAAATTGACCAATTCATGACTAGATTGATGGGAGTTGTGAATCAACACAAGATTCTTGGAGAGAAGATTGAAGATCAAAAATTTGTTGAAAAAATTCTCAGAAGCCTACCTAAAAAATTTGAAATGCTTTTCATTACCATAGAAGAGTCCAAAGAGGTGTCTAAATTGATTGTTGAAGAATTTATGGGTTCTCGTTTATCCCATGAATCAAGAATCAACATGGAAGAGGAATCCTTAGAACATGCCATCAAGACGTAAGCATTCATTGGTAGAGGTAGAGGCATAAGAAATAGAGGTAGATATGAAAGAGGAAAATGTGATCATCAAGCAGAAGGAATAACAACACTAGAATAAATAGAACAATCAAAGCAACCTAAATAATATTAGAATTATAGGGGAAGAGGAAGAAAATGGAAAGAAAAATACAAAGTTTGATGTTACTATAGTGGAAAATATGGTCACTGTGAAAATGAATGAAAAAAGAAACAATAAGATATGAGAAAGGGTAGAGCTAATGTCTCCATCATTTAAGAAGGAACATCTGAGACAATGTTTGTGTTAGAAAAACAGGACCGCGGAGCAATAAAATAAAACAAATGCGGAAACAAAACACAGAAGATACACAATACAAGAGAGACACATATTTACG
>SNQJ01S0109681.1:57193-72706 GCA_010110895.2 Picea sitchensis
CTTACGCTCTGATACCAGTTGTTAGAAAAACATGACCATGGAGCAATAAAATAAAACATATGCGGAAATAAAACACAGAGGATACACAATACAAGAGAGACACAGATTTACGTGGTTCACCCAGTGTGGGCTACGTCCACCAGAGAAATTGCCAGGTCCTTTCTTTATTATTATCCTGCAAAATGAAGGGATACAACCTACAACAAAACCCGCTGTAACTTCCTCTTCTTTCTCTCATAGTCTCCTCTCTCAGAATACAATACTTCCCAACATACATAGCCGCAATACATTTCCCTCATAAAAGAGGGTTTCCTTCTAGGGCAAAAATCCCTAACATAATCTCTATCGTTAGATCTGGAACCTTATAATGAATGGTCCAGATTTACAATGAAATTACAATATACTTTTACAAGGAAATTTTTTCTTCGGGGGACGCTACCCCTGAACCCTCGTTGGGGGCCCACTTGCCCCCAAACCCCCCGGACCCCGCAGAGGGGGTACCCCCCCTCTGTACTCCCCTGCGTGGAAGAGTGTACATACTTCTGGGGTGTAAATAATTCATGGGGTATAAACACGACTGAAAGTAAAAGACCTTTAAATCAGGAAGATAATTAGTCTCCACAACCAACAGTTTGTTTCATGTCAAATCACTAAATAAGAGCACAAAAAGCATCCTTAGTTGCTTGACACTGGTTGAATCAATCACATGATAGGTAACAAAAGGTTGTTTTCTAGCATTGATAGCTCTATTCAATCTGAAATTACTTTAGGAGATGATTTTCATATTAATGCCTTAGACAAAAGTGTTGTGTCAGTCTTAACAAAGAAAAATGAGAAGGAATACATTCTTTATGTCTTCTATGTACCCAATTTTATACATAATCTAATAAGTATAGGAAAGTTCGGTCAAAATGGTTATGATGTCAGATTCACGGACTCCACATGCACTATATTAGATAAGACACCTAGTAGAAGAATTGGTGTAATGGTTCAAATGACCAAGAATAGAGCATTCCCATTGAATTTGAGAAATGTAATCCTATCATAGTCATATGCTTAAAATTTCTCTAGCAAAATATCTTGGTATTCTCACAATAGGTCAACTATTTTTGTAGTTTGTTTATCCAACCAATAGTCTCCTATTCTTTCCATTTTTGGTCGACCATCTATTGAAATCTCTAATTCTATTATTTTAATTTATACATCCATCTATTTTAGTGTTTTTGATTCATCCAATTTCCATTCACCTTCTACAATGTCATTGTATCTTGGAGGAAAAAATCAATTTTTCTATATCTTCCTTGTCTTCCTCGGATATTGAATAGATTGTCTTTACGTAGTTGTTAAGTCCAGGATGAATATTTTCCCATCGAAATATTTTTCCTAGAAAACTTATGTTTTCCATGTCTATTAGACGAGTGCATACATTGTCTTGATTTTGATTCGACACAAAGTTTCAAGTCAACATCGACCCTATGTTGACGTTTTTCTTGCCCCATTTTTGTTTTTCATTAGGTTTTAGTTTCTTGAGAAATTTAATTATATCTTATGTTTCCTCTTGTAAATTTTACTCCTGTAGAATGAATTCAAAGTCTCTTATAAAATTTTCTTTTATTTTGTTCCAGTTAAATGTATTACCACATGCCTCTTTGATTTTGTACCACTTGTGTGGTATGTTGTCCAATGTGTTAGAGAACATATGCATCCATACCCTTTCATCCATTTATCCCACTCTTCTCCATTTGTTCCTACACATGTGAATGTTGTTGGGGAATAGGGTGGAACACAACATGAAATAGAGAACAATGTATTGTAGATAATTGAACAGGAAAAAAATGTTTTGAAGATAGAGGGTGGTGTCTAAAGACATTGTTACAAGAATTAAGCAGGGATCATTGTGATCATAACATCACAATGCATGTTGCACATATTGATCCACATTATTCATTTCCCAATATCCATGATAATAATAATGCAAGGGATCTTCTTTTTATAGCCTCAATATCTATCTAACTTCCATAGAATTCAGAAGATCTTGTCCACGTGTAATCTTTGACTATTAGAGTTTACTACATCAAATTTTATTTGCCACGTCAACTTGGCAAAGATGCTCATCCCAACCACCTATGCATTCAAATCGTAATCGATTATTGCACTGGTCGATCCACTTCCCAACTATCTTTGATTGTTGGTCGACTATCTGACCAACAAGCACATCAACTACTCGATCGACTAGTGTAGTGTGTTCTTCTATCACCCGATCGAATGTATCCAAATGTAGGTCGAACTCCCAACCGAATGAAACTAGTAGATGTGTGATCAATCATAAATTCTTGATGTTCCAACACCACCCCATCAACACACAGCTCTCAATATTTAGGAGGTGAAATTATGTCATTATGACACCCCCCATAATTGCAGCTTCTGGAAGCCCAAGCATTATGCAAAGATTGATAAATTTGGATTCAACTAAAGGTTTGGTGCAGATATCAACAACTTGATCTTTTATTTTTAAATATTGAAGAGAGACAATGTTCTCGTGAATCAACTGTCTCAAATATTGATCATTGAGCTCAACACACTTCTTCCTACTATTAGCAACATTATTTTCAACAACCTATATAGCACTCTAGTTATCGCAGTAGATTGTAGTTGATGTATGAACATGAAAGACAATTTCTCCCAAAAGTTGGTGAATCCATACTACTTTAGTACCTACTTGAATGATGCCACAATATTTTGCTTCTATAATCGACAAAAAGACTACCTTTTGTTTCTTTCATGACCACAATAATGGTCCAGTTCTATAAAAATACACATAGCTAGAAGTAGATTTTTTGATCATCACTTTCGCCAACACAGTTGGAGTCCTTGAAATTGACTAGCAAGTTTGAACTTCGACAATACTTGATACCAAAATGAGTGGTACCTTTGAGATAGAGAAAAATGTGTTTGATTTTTTTCCAATGGATTTCTTTGGAATCTTGAATAAACCAAGAAACTACACTAATAACAAAGGAAATGTTATATTGACTATGAGTAAGATAAATAAGATTATCAGCTAGTTGTCGATAGAGTGTAGCATCAAATGTGGATGTTTGACAAGTTTTTGTAAGCTTTACTCCATACTAGAAAGGAGTAGCACAAGGATTTCAATCAGTCATATTCAAATGTGTCAAAAAATCCATCACATATTTAAAATGATAAATGAAAAATCCATGACAAAATGTAATACTTGAAGATACAAAAAATAATGCAAAGTACCAAGATCTGTCATGTCAAAGGAGCCAACAAGTTTTTTTTCCAATCTAAGGATCAGATATTTATTCTTTTCAGTAATGAGTAAGTAATCTACATATACAACAACAATCAAGGTGTCTCCATTGGTATGGGTTACATACAAGATATGATAATATTCAGACCATTTGAAATCATGTCAAAGAAAAAAGCTATCGATCTTAACATACTAAGCTTAGGGAGCATGCTTTAAACCACAGAGTGACTTCTTAAGTCAACAAACCAAATTTGAATTTTTCACAAAAGCAGATGGTTTTTCCATGAAATTTTATTTAGATATATATCCATGAAGAAAATCACTCATCGCATCCATATGATGTATTTTCCATCCAAAACGAGCAGTGAGGGAAGAATTAGTCGAACAAAATTCATCTTTGCGAAAGGGGAAAATGTTTGATTGTAGTCGATGCCTTTTTCTTGAGAAAATCCATTCACAACCAGGTGATTTTTATGTCTCTCAACAACACCTTCAAAGGAAAATTTGGTCTGGTAGACCCATCGACACTTCACAATGTTATTTCCGTGCAGATGGGGAACTAAATCCCAACTATGATTCTTAAACAAAGAATCAATTATTTTATGCATGGTTGGTTCCCATTCAAGTCATCCTTCAACATCTGAGTACATAATGGAATCAAAATTTTCCATTACATGAGTCATCAAGGTAACTCTAGCATTCTTTTGAATTTGAGTATGTCATTCGGAGGAGGCATCTCCAACATCAGCTCCAATAGATTCAATTTTATTGGTAGCCCATCTTGGTAGACAAGAAACAAATGAACTATACTTCACTTCGGTAGGTCAATCATAATTTAGAGAGTCTTCACTCGGTGGACCAGTCAAAGCAGATAGTGTCAGACTATTTAACTCATAGGTCGACTCTCTACTCGAAACGAGGAGAAAGTTTGACTATCCAATCGAAGGACTAAAGTATGGAACAATAGAACCAGTTTCAGAGACAACGTCAAAGGGATCATCCTGCAACAACACAAAGGAGGAATTCAACAAGTTAATGACATAATACTTATCATCAAACTATTCATTTTGTCTCATAATTATTTTTCGTTTCATAGGATCAAGCAGTCGATAGGATTTCGAATCTTCAGAGTATCCCATCATTATGCAAGCATGATTCTTTAAATCCAAATTATTTATGAAATCATCGAGAATGAGAGCCTAGAAAACAAATCCAAACAAATAGAGGTGGTGGATTGAAGGATTCTTTCCATACCATCATTTGAATAGAGTCATGGATTGAACAACTCGAGTCGAGATGTGATGGAGAAAAAAAATTCATAGTATACTTCTTCATCCAATAATCGAGGAGGTAGATCGTTAGGCTGTAAAAGACATCTAGGAATTTCTACTAATGTTTGAGTCTTTCGTTCTGCAACACCATTTTTCTTAGGAGTGTGAGGAACTGAATGCTCCCATTCAATACCATATCGAGGTAGGTATTATTCAAAAGGTAGATTTACATACTCACCACCATTTTCTGATCTCAATCACTTGATGGGTCAGCCACATTTATTTCAAATAAAGGCCTCAAACTCCTTAAAATTTTGAAATACAAGGGTCTTATTCTTAAAAAAAAAACCCACATGAAATGAAAGAAATCATCAATGAAAGTCAAAATATACTTTGCACCTACCAGTGAAGGTAGATTGATGCATTAGATATCATTGTGAACTAGTTCCCATAGTTTTTGTGCTCACCATGCCTTTTTAGAGTCGAATGGTTCCTAATTATGCTTCCCTATAAAAAATCCCTTACAAAATCCTTCAGGGGGAAACACCTTTGACAAACCACCAACCATGTTCTGATTTTCCAGTACCTGCAGACTTCAGAAATTTAGATGTTTGAATATCTCATGCCAAGTTCAAATTCTCTCATCACTGTGAGAAACAAGTGTAGTCATTTTAGTGCCAGGTAGATTCATGTCATGAAACTTGTATAGACTATCTATCGTGTCAAGAATCCCACCGATGAAAATTGACTTATCTTTATTCAAATCGAGAACATAGAACCGATGTCAAAAAAATTCCACTTTCTTACCTATACACGTTAACTGAGAAATAAACAACATATTGGAACTGAGGTTTGGCACAAGATAGGCATCGACAATCCTTCCATGTTGACAAGAAACATCACCTTGAACAACAATATCTAGATAAAAATCATTAGCCTCATATATTTTACTCTCCTTAGCTTCAAACAACCACGCGAGAAATGAGGAATCCTTATCCATGTGGTGAGTGCACCAAAAGTGGACTACCCATACATTATATAAAAAAGGTGACAGTAAGGCCTGAGAAGTCCTGACTTGGAAGGTTGAATTATGAGCAGGTCGACATACAACAAGCACGTCTCCTTCATGGTTCTTAAACTTCTCCTCTAAATCATCTTGCTTCTTAGAGAAGGTTTTCTCCACATGTATGGTATTTCCACAACACTGACATGTCTTCTTGTTTCGAATTCATTATGGTGCATCTACCTATCTCTAAGATTTCTAGTCGTGGTATGTAGGTTTCTGTGTAGAGGCATCATACCATACTCTATCCTTGGAATCCATATTTCCCTTTCCCTTTAGCAAGTGGGCCTATTTGTTTCCAGCAAGCATTCCTTCTTGAAGCAATGTATGTTGATCAATAATCAAAATACCATAGAAATATTCAAAGGTGTAATCATTCATATCTTCCTTTTGTGCTTTCCAGTTGGTGCGTAAAGTCGACATGAACATGTTGAATGGTGTCCTTTGGTTCATCAGGACTAGCTCGATGAGTTGTCCATCCTTCTTCTGATAGTTCTTTCTACATTCTCTCAATTTCAACTGGAGTTATTTGACCTGCACCAAATAGTCCTCCATTTTTTCAAAGGAATGAGGATTATGAGAGATCAACTCTTTCTCCAATTGCATGACGTGGCTCTCATCGACTCACTCAAACAACAAACTCATATTTTTCCAGACAAGATGAGGATAGTTCATTCCACTAAGGTGAAATCAAATATCCCACACGATGTATGTTGTGATGACTGTTATAACCTCATCCTTCTTGCCATGAACAACAAACTTTGCATGATCATCTATTGGATCTAGAATCACAATTTTTGTATACTTCCACACTCCTTTTCTTTTGAGTAGGGTTTCCATATCTGGTGCCCATAATGAATAATATGATATGTTTATAACAAAAAGATCAATATTTGAATTCGTCTTCGATATCTATATAGAAACTGGTATGTTTCAATATGTTCCAATAACCAAACAACCAACCCAGAGTCAGTCACACAACAAATATGACTCAGCAAGGTTTTCAGATAATTGATCGAGGTTTTAAACCATTGGATCTGATACCATGTTGGAGAATAGGGTGGAACACACCATGAAATAGAGAAAAAAGTGTTGCATATAATCGAAGAGGAACACAAAATTTTGACATCAACATCAACATCATCAGTGCCTCATGTAGGAGATCGCGTTGTTCCATAGAAACCAAATGGAAATGTAAGAACGCTAACAGAATTCCTAAGGAGTTGTGTAGAGATAATGAAGTATGAAATTTGCCTAAGTACATTGTATTACATGATTTATCGCTGCACACAAGGAAGGGAAACTCCCATCGCACAAAGGGTGGCAAATCAAGTACTGCACAGGAAGAGGTCAAACGAAGATTTTAGATTCAGTGCGCAAATTGGGGAGTATGATGCAGATAATGTTATCTTGGATTTGGGGTCTTATGTGAATTTTTTACCTAAGAATGCATGGGATATGATGGGAAAAATCAAGCTAGTATGGTCTCATGTTCAGTTAAGGCTCGCAAATCAGCACAAAATAATATCAATTGGTCAATTGACAGGAGTACCTATGAACATCGATGGGGTGCGTAGTGTGGAAAAATTTGAAGTTATTGAGATTCTGGATGATAGTTAACCATATCTAGCATTGATGGGACTAGAATGAGATTTTTATAGCTAGGTGATCATTAACTTGAAGAGGAGGGATATGATATTTGAAGTTGGAGATTTGAAAGTTACTACACCCTTAGAACCATAAAAAGGGAAGAGATACATAGAGAGAACCAAAGGAAATTGCATTGACAACTTATGTAACATGATTGTGTAAGTGGATGAACATGATTTTGTAAATGGATGATTATTTAAAGCCCATTGAAGAAGGTGCGCTAATTTGGAGAAGTATTAGTTCATGTACATCATATTATGAAGAAGGTCTAGAGCATTGGCAACAGACAATGGATGAAGTCTCAACTAGACGATGTGTACGCATAACCTGATCCTCGTGCTTCATTGGAAGAAAATTATGTGATCCACCCAGGTATGATGGATTGACTGAAAAAAAATTATTTTTAAAGGCATTTGAGTTGCAGGTATCTGAACAACAAAGGCTATTGGCACTAGATGTTGTCCTAAAAGTGATTCGAGTCAGATGATGGGTTGCACATAAAGAAGGAATGAAAGACCAACCCCACTGCAAAAGACTAATGCAAATAAGGTTTAGTACTTATGGAGAAAATATTGTGCATAAGTATAGAGCAGAGAGTGACCATGTAGTTCATGTTGAGAAATGCAAGACTTTATGGAGTTTAGTACCAAAAATAGAATGGATACATAGATTTATATATACACTGGACACAATTCCGAAGAAATAGTATTTGGAATTGGAAATGAGTAGAGAGACAACAATATGGGAAGAGTTGGCTCAGAGGTTCAGAGCCACATTTACATTTGAACATGAATCTCCATCAATATATGTAGCGTTACGGGATATTTGATCTAAGATGTTCTCAGACGAAGGGTCGATGGATATCATACCAATGTTCAGTTCTCACATAGCTACTATGTTTGTCGAAGATTTATTAGTGTTACAATGTGGCTAAGGAAGAATATGATGAGGAAGATCCTAGGAACGTGTAAGTATCCGAAACAAAAGGAGAATGGGTAGTAGAAGGAATAGATATTGAATATGTTGCATACACACAAACCATAAAGACACGGAAGGTAAACATAGGGATGACAAAGAATATGAAGTTTTCACAGATAGGGGATTACTAGATTGATAAGACAGTCAAAACGATTGTAGAATTGTTGCATGAATATCAAGTCCTATTCCCAATGAAATTTTCAAAGATGAAGGGGATATTTGGGGACTTAGGAAAGATGAATATTCCTTTGAAACTAGGTGCTAATCCAGTGTGACAACGACCTTACAGGATAAATCCAAAGTAAAAGGAAAAGGTGAAAGTCGAAATCGATAGGATGTTGGATGCAGGAATCATTGAACCAGTAAAAGAATCTGAGTGGATCAATCCAATGGTGGTACATGACATGAATATAGGGGGAATCATGATCTATGTGGATCTGAGGAACATTAATGATGCACGTTTACATGGCCCATTCCCAACACAATTCACATATGAGGTATTGGAGAACGTAGGAGGCCAAGAAACTTATTCTTTCACGGATGGATTCTCAGGGTACCATCAGATAGAGATTTTATAGGAATATCAACACAAGACTACTTTCATGACAGAGTGGGGGAGTTATCAGTATACATTAATGCCCTTTGGACTAAAGAATGCCCCTGTAGTGTTTTCCAAAGTTTTGGTTGCAACATTCAAGGAATTTATTCGTAAGTTCCTTCAAATATACTTGGATGATTGGATTGTGTTCAGTCTACTCAAGGACCAATTAGAAGTACTCAGGCTAATGTTACATTTAGTTGAACTTGAATAAGTGTGTTTTTTTCCCATAGTTTGGAATTTTGTTAGGACATGTATTTTGCAAGCAGGGATTACTAGTGGATCGAGCCAATATCATAGAAATTATGGATTTAGAACCACCTACATTAGTCAAAAATATCAGGGAAATGTGGGTCATATAGGATATTATAGGAAAATTTTCAAAGTAAATGCAAATATCACAACACGAATGGAAAATTTATTGAAGAAGAAAGCAAAGTTTCAATGGAACAAGGATTGTCAGAAGGGTTTCGACACCTTAAGTAAAAAACTAGTGTTTGCACGAATTTTGATACTTTCATATTGGAACAAGGAGTTCCATGTACATGTAGATGCATCATCCATAGTGTTGGGTGCATTACTATCTCAACTATAGGAGGGAGACATAGATCACCCAATTTCTTTTGCAACCAGGAAGTTTTCCATAGCAGAGAAGAATTATGCTACCATAGAATAAGGATTGGAATGGTATATGTGCTACAAAAGTTTAGAAATTACTTATTGGGGTCTCATTTTAATATGTATACAGACCATTCTACATTAAAATACTTAGTGAACAAGCCAGTGTTGGGGGGGAGAATATACATATGGATACTATTGTTTCAAGAATACGATTTCGAGTTTGTAGTGAAACCAGGGAAGTTAAATGCAAGGATATCATCTATTGTGCATACTATCAAGAGAAGATGCACATAATTTAAATGACATCTTCCCAGATGCACAACTATTTGCAATAAATATGGTGGATGATTACTTCTCAGACATCGTGCAGTTTCTAAGTACATGTATGGCTCCATCATACATGAAGGTTGTTCAAAAGAAACAAATGGTAGTGAAAGAAACATATTATCAGTTGATTGCATGGAATTTATAAAAGTTGGGTGCAGATGGAATATTGAGACATTGTGTGTTGGAATATGAAATACCGATGATACTCGAAGAAGAAAAGGACGATATTGTAGAAGGACATTATGCAGGGAGAGAAACTGCACAAAATATTTTGTTTGCAGGGATTTGGTGGCCCACACTTCACAAATATTCTAAGGAATATTGTCAGTCATGCAACATATGTCAAAGAGTGGTAAAACCATCCAGGAGGGATGAAATTCCTTTGAATACAAAGGTTACATTGCAAGAATTTGATAAATGGGCCATATACTTTGTGGGGCCAATCAACCCACAAGTAATAATATCATGGTAAAGGTACATAATCACTGTGATGGAGTGTTTGATAAGATGGGAAGATGAATTCACAGTTACATAATGCACCATGAACACTACGGTGTGATTTGTTTTTGAGAATATAGTCACACAATTTGGATGCCCACACATATTACTCAGTGATCAAGCAACACACTTTAAGAATAAGACAATTGCAACATTGAAGCATAAGTTTCAAATTCATCATTAGAAGAGTACCCCGTATCATCCTCAGGCCAATGGGGCAATGGAAGCTTTCAATAAAATATTAGACAATGCTTTAACCAAAATATACAACATAGGGAGAGATTATTGGGACTTAATAGTTCCTGTAGTGTTATGGGCCTACAGGACAACAAGCAAAAATTAGACAGGACATACACCTTTCGAGTTGGTCTATGGGAAAGAAGCAGTGATGCCAATGGATTTTATTCTACCTAGCCTACGCATTGTAGCAATCACTGATCTTATAGACTCTAGTGCAGTAGAGGAGAGACTACCACAATTAATACAGCTTGAGGAAAATCAATTTGTCGTAGGTTTCCATCAGCAAGTTCAGAAGGCAAGAGAGAAGGCATGGCATGATAAACACATTAAACATAAAATGTTTCAAGTGGGAGATATGGTATTACTCGGTGAAAACAAGTTCATGCAGCATCCAGGAAATTTTTGAATGCACTAGTTAGGACCCTATGTGATTCAACATGTAACAAGGACAAACATTGTGGAGCTGGAAACCCTAAATGGAGAAGTCCTTGGAGGAATGGTGAATGGAATTTGTTTGAAACTCTATAGAGACGCCTGACAGTCTTTGCAGTAATATGGGTTGTGCAAGAACACATGTATCATAATAATTGTACTATAGTAGGAAGATAAAACATAGAAAAACATATAAAAAGTAGAAAAGGGAAGAAAAACAAATAAAAATTAGATATATAAAAGGAAAAATATTACAGAGTACTAAGCATAAGAAATTTCACAGAAGGAATGGTTATCATGCATTAGAATTGAACTACACCAATTCAAAAAATAATGCACAAAAGAAAAAGATTGCAAAGAAAATAGATGCAAAAGCAAGAACAATTATGCGGTTTAAGAATGACAAGACCATTGGAAGCATCAAAGAACATAAACGATGACGATAATATGGTAATAACAGGTCATAAATACATTGTATAATATTTAATGGTAAAATCCACTGGAAATCATGACATATTGGTAGTACGAGGAAAAAATCACATGACGGATTTTGTAATAAAGTTGCATTTATTTAACCACTCATCAACCTCGTTGGTAGATTGGACAAGTTAGTTAAGGAATAAAGAGACATGCACAATTGGAAAGGAGGCAAAAAAACAATCGAAGGTCATCAAGAATAAATCATTGTGACTAAGAGATGGATGCAAGAGAGAGAAAACCAGAGCAAACTAGAGCGAGTCTGAGTGAATTAGAGCTGAACCACAACTACCACAAAAAAACCATAGAGTCAGTAACAAAACCTTTCACAAGAAAAAAATGTCCCTGCCAAAAGTTGGAGTGTCATCAGCAATGAAACGAAGGAGATCCAAATGACCAACAGATACACCAGAGATTGACGAAGTGCCGGGAGCTTTGCCTTTGACTTCACATGAAATATTCCATAGGGATTATATTCCACCAAGGAAATACGATGTGTCATAAGTCAAACTTCCCACAGATGGGAAATACCCATTGACAACATCACTAGTCCCACCTAGTGTAAGTATTGAAGGAGACATGCTTGACAAGGTGGCCACCCTCAATATCATGGATCACGACATCACAGATGACTAGAAATTTCCCAAGTTGGCCAGGGAAAAATACTTGTGCAATAAGAGCGTGCTAGGAAAATCAATGATATTGCTAGAAACACAGATGTGGGAAACAAGGCTTGAGAATTCAAGAATACTAAACTTGTTGGAGGTTCCACATTTCAGGCATAGACTAGAAATCAATGCATGCGTTAAGTTATTTCTTAGTTGCGTCCATGGGGGGACACTATGGCTTGAACCCCCAGTTTCAATTGATACTACTATTATTGTGTGCATCACAGGGATACTAAAGGTAGGCGAGGATACAACCCTTTTGTTCAACAAGACAGGGGAGAGAGCCCTTTTAGAATCAATGAAGTAAAAATTTCACACCTTCAGTGGGAAAAGACATTTGAATGTCACAAACATGAATGATAGTGGTGTTTGGGTTGAGATCCAGATGTTGGCCTACAAATTGATGCGTAAGTACAGAAAAGGATGAAGTACAAGCTGCATTGATCACAACTGCAAGAAATTTCCCAGTAGGGGTCCAAATGAACTGGGCCACCTTCTTGATGAACTAATTTTTGCAAGATTGTAATGAGGCCCAAGAGAAGGGTACATAATTTCACTATGCATGGATTTTGATTTTGATTGCGCTAATCGGATGGAAGGAACCAAGATACTATCAACGCATGGGGACATCCGACAGAAGTAATATGGTCGGTAGGTATGCCAACTTATGGAATACGATGAATAAAAGGAGGAAATAGAAAAATAATGTCAAATTATTTGTATACTTTGATAATATCAGGTACCTAATCAAACATATGCCGCAGATTTCAACCAAAATAGTGGAAACATAGAAAGACATTGTGCGATTCAAAGAAGACATGAATCACATGTACATGCAATAACAGAAGGTATCATTCACACTAGTGACTTCCAACCAACTATAGGTTGACCTCATAAGATGTACGGTTGATTGTGAATGATTAGGAAGATGAGTGAAAAATCCCAGCAGAGAAAATAGGGCAGCTAGAAGATGAATAAGAATAGGATAAGAGTGATGAAGAATTGGATGAAAGGCAGGGGAATGGTTAGAATAATGGTGCAAGAGATATGCTTGGGCCATAAAAATTAGAGGAACACCAGATAGTTCCGACGATAGGCGTCAAATAAAAATACAAGGGAAAGGAGCCAGCAGGAGGGTCGTGCAAGAAGGATAAAGCGCACAAGGAACCCCCAGTTTATAATTTAACCAATGATGATATGGACCTCATAGACTACCAAGTACGGGAAAACGTGGAGGAAATCATGGAGGAAGAAATGAGGAAACATGAAGTGGAACACTTGAAGGTGCAGGAGAAGTTGACAAATCAGAAATAGCTCTTGGAAGTATTTGGCATAACAATAGAGCATAGGATAGAGGGAGGGATGTTCACAATTCCAATGGAGGAAGTAGAGATTGTGCGTCCAGCCTTAACCAAGATAGAAGTTGGACACAAAACACTACAAATTGAGGAAAATGTAATTGACTTCCCAACGAAAAAATTATAAGAATAGGTGAAGGAAATCAACTATTTGAACATTGTGGTGTCATGGCTACCGACACACATACTACAAATCCTGCAAATGGGCATGCTACATGAGATTAGGATGTGAGGGGAGGAAGCACACCAACAACTGACTAAATTACAGGAGGAGAAGGCTCAGTTACAACAATAGTATGAAAATGTTCTCCAACAAAAGAGAACATTCGAAGGGAAAGTGGAGGAAGTACAGAAGGGAAAGAACGAAGCCAAGAAAAGGACCAGGAAAGAGTTAAAGGAAAATGAGGAAGATAAGAGAATGGAACAGAAGACATAAGAGGACATCCAAAAATTGTACAAGGAAGTTCCAGAAGTGCCAATAGTAGTCAAGGCTACTACAGAAGAACATGTATTGAAGTTTGGTGAAGTCATCAAGGGATTCCAAGTGAAGATTAAGAACCTACAGTTGAAAAGTACAACAGGAAGGCCATCAAAATTCCGAGAGGGAAGAGAGAGAATGGAGATGACCACAGTCACCAACATCAAGAAAATAGAAGATGAGTGTAAAAAGCTATGCAAGGAGAGTGTAAAAATCTAGATAGACTTAGTGGAAGATCCAACGATGAAGGTTGTGGAGGCCAAATTAAGAGAAGAACGGGAAACATCCCAGCAAGCTTTAGATAGAATCAACACACTTCCACCAATGGAATGTATGATATCAATTTTGGAATAGAGGTAGTCATATGTGATAGTGGAACAAATGAGGGATCAACAGAATATCCTTAAGCAATGCTTAGGACCGTTTCATTAAGAAGCAGTAAGGGTGATTGGTGAACTAGCCACTGCATAGGGAAAGGTGAAGCAAGTAGCCCACGAAGCAGGAGATAAACTTACAGCCTTGAGTATGCAAGGGGACAAAGAGATAGCATAAATAGAGGAAATAATACAAAAATAAATGGAGGTAGTTAATGGATCCTCCCAAAGGTTCACTAAAGCATGGAGGAGTAGGAAACAAGCCTAATTGGCTCAAGACAAGCCATAGGTGAGTGTTGGGGCCCTGTCGAAGAGATTGTTTTGGGACACAATTTTGGTATAAATCATAATTATATAAGAACTGTGAAAAAGAGTTGTGCAGAAGAAGAAAGAACATTCGAGAGTGCACAGTTGAGGCGCATCCAAAAGCACAACATGTTAAGAACCAAATACCAATCTAGCATAGAAAAACCTCAGAAAAAGTACTCAACGCCTTGAAAATGAGATAATATCAGATAATAAGCCTCTTCGAGGGGGAAACCTCCTTTTACCCCACTTAAATGTTCAAGTACAAGATGATTCAAAATGAAAATGTCTCCTTGGTATATATAAGAGACTAGGAGGTATAATTACAACTAATCGCCTAAAGCCGACATAAATAAAATAACATTACTAATATAATATGCCCCAATTAAGGGGTAATGATCCAATATTAGGGCTTAACATGACCCTCCCCTTGAGACAAGTGTTTCCCACAACGCTTGAGTAACTCTGGATGCTTTTGTATAAAAGACTCATCTTCCCAAGTGGAATCTTCAGTCGATAGTTTCCTCCATTTAATGAGATACTCTGAAATGGATCTATTCCTCAGCTGGTGAATTATTGTGTCAATGATGGCTTTAGGTTCCAATATGATTTTTCCTTCCTCGTCAAATTCTGGAAGTATAGTTTGAACCGGGATCTTGTCGCCTATAACCTTCTTTAAGCATGAAACATGGAAAACTGGGTGTACTCGTGAAGATGCAGGAAGCTCTAATTTGTATGCCATTGTACCAATCTTTTACAACACCTTATAAGGGCCATAGTACTTTGGTGATAATTTATTATCCTTCTTGGATTTCTTGAGGGACATCTATTTGTATGGTTGTAGTCTTAAAAACACCCAATCCCCTACTTCAAAACTTCTTTCACTACGATGTTGATCTG
>SNQJ01S0109682.1:0-10222 GCA_010110895.2 Picea sitchensis
AATTCTTGTTAATAGCTTAGTTGTTTTCTTTCTAACCTTTTACATCACAGCTGTCATGACTAGCAGAGCCCAACTAGGCATGTAAGCACTCACTTTTTCCTCACACAACGACGAAAAGAGTGCAAACAGACAGGAACCCTTTTCATCTCCACAAGGTCTGGATCATTCTGCAGTTTATCAATTAATATATGTGCTTCTTCCATTAAGCGCATACCCCTGGTCTGTGCCTCTGGTGTCAAGAACAACCCCCTTCCCTACACCTTTGTTTCCTCTGTCACTCTGATTTCTTCTCTGGCTCTGAGGGCCTCTTGAGCTGACTACTCTATTGTTGTCTCATGTTCATCCATTCTCATGGCCTTGAACCTGGTCATTTTCATGTTGGCCATCCTTTGCACCACCTCATCCCAGTCATGGGTGTTCTCTGTGAATACTCTGTCCTCGAACTTATCGTGAGAATATGACCAGTAGGATGACACTTGTGAAGCATGTTGCAGGATCAGGCCCTTTGGATCATGCTTACATAATTAGCCTGTCGAGAACCTGAATTCAAGTTGGCTCATCCCTTCTTGTTTGGCTTGAGCGCTATCCTTTACCAAATTGAACCCTACATGGAAACCTTAGGGTATGAAGGCCCACTTCTTGTCTTTTACAAATGTGGCATTATAAACCTACAAGATGGTATGATAACATATTTCTCCTACGACGAGTCAGTCTGGGACATGAGCTAGTAGGATATGTGGTGCTTCAGAGGCCCCGAACACCCTGATGTAGGTGGCATGCTCATCCAAATACCAATGGCCTACCTTGGATATCATTTTCTTGGTTCTCGTTGATAGCCGTGGGAATTCCTTCTTAAAAAAGAATAAAATAAATCTGGGCAATGAATTCATCGTAGATGAGTGAGCAAGATTTCTTATACCTATTTTCCCATAGCACGTTGAAGTAGATGTGGACCAAGAACTCTGCAACATGTCATCTCGAGTTCATGTCAGTGAAGACGTTCCTAGCGCACATGACATTGAGAAGGTACGAGGCCATGTAAAACTTTGGTTCTTCTCCTTCCTTCAGCGTCTGAGCCTGTTTCACATAGGTGCTTAGTTGTTTGAATATTTTTTCTCCCCAATGGAAGCTGCACCCGGCGATTGGGACTTTGTATGCCAAATGCATCCAAGCTTCTAAAAACTTGGACCAATCCTTTTCTTCATATAGTTGATAGATAAGAGCCATCAAATAGATGTATGACTCCCTCATGTTAATTGTCCCATACCATCCATTGCTTTGATTTGTGAATTTCTTGTCTTCCCTCCACTATGAGGCCATCAATCGGCTGGTGTCATCAAGTTCATAGAACTTCACCACGAAGTCTGTGTTAAGCCACTCCTCTGGGTCCCTGAGCTTGTAGTATTTCATGACCTCTTTCGGGAGGAAAACTTTGATGCACCCGCCATTCTCATCGTTAATCAAACATTTCTTCCCATCTGTGTGATCGATGAGCCACTTCAGGACTTCTATGCAGGGGAAAATGGGGGTTATGCTTTCCACCAGGTGCAGATATGACCGTCGTATGTTGGGGAACACATGGTCGTCGAGTGCCCGTACGTCTGGGTCGATGTGTGTGATATACTCTGGGTATTCTTCTCTTCTAATCCTATTAGAAATATCCCTCCATTGTGGGAGCACCACCTTGGATCCGGTACTCGCCTCTATATCACCAAAGGCCGGAGGTTGGATGGAAACATTCTTTGTTGTTGTCTTGATGACAGGATCTGGCCTAGGGATGTACTCCAATTTCCTTGCAGTCCCTTAAGAGGAACCTTCACCTGTCTCTGGTTCCTTCATATTTGGTGTGCTCGATGAGCATATGGTGGTTGGCTTTCTTGGCAGCATTATTCCTGCAACTTAAAAAGATTTTTAGAGACTGTGAAAAACTGGACAAACATATATAAATTATAGCCAGCGAATTGACAGACTTGGATACATACCTCTGAAGCTTGTTAAAACTTGGTTTTTTGATAAACATGGGATCAATACTGCCTTCGCGTTGTTTGTTTTGCTTCTTCGGATGCTCTAGAATTCTCTTACGTGCAGAATGAATTTGTTCACAATAGTTCAAGAGATTTTAAACAAGAAATATATTATTGTGTCACATTAGGCTTTCAATTCGAGTTATGAGTGAAAATTCAATAAATATGTCGTCGAATGTTTAGAACTTAACTTCATCGTGGGTTGATGGCAGAGGCATGGGTGGTGATGTGGTCTATCGGCGATTTCAAACATGTTGTTTTGATTGGCACACAAGGTAGCAACTAATGCATGATCGAGTATTAATTAGATCCTTAAATGCCCAAAATTCGATCGTATCTAATGTTGAAAAAGTCACGTCATGTCACTCTTTCATTGGGTGGATCGGGGATCAGGGTTGTGCTAGGAACATTTTCATTGATATCCTCCTACAAAAGCTCCGACATCAATCTATCGTATCGTACAATGTTGGCGTGGAAAAGATGACTCGGAGGTGTGACTCAAACCTCGGAAACCAAGAATGACTTGGGATAGAACTAGACTGTACGACCCTCTTGCCTGGTAAATACACGTGGCGTTAGAGACAAATGGATTAATTCACTCGTATTAGTCAGATTCAGGACTTTCCTTAATCTGTTTGTTCTAAAACCAAATCCTAGCTTTTTGATGCCAAAAAAGTGTCAAGGATCGATGATCGGAAATAAGCCTACCAAAGCGCTCTCGGATCGAATCCCTCGAAAAATTCTCGATGACGAAAATGCATCAGGGATAAGAAATCGGGGTTAACTTTATTGTGTTCAAAATGTTTGTTGTGATCCTTCTGGGTTTTCCCCGATTCCGATAAATCAGGTCGGGCATCGGCTATCGGCGATATTTTACCAATGTTGAAGGGGAATCGGCTATCGGTGATATATTTGTTTGAAAAACTTAAGGCAAACCAAAAATTCCTTGTGTCGATGCCGATTAAGATTGGCGCTCGACGACTGTTGTTTCCAAGTGGTTCTTACACTTACTTGAATTCTTTCCAACATCAAACCTGAGCAATTTGGGTGTAGTGTTCGGTTGTTGATTCCTAATTTAGGTGTTAAATTATTTTATCCATGGGGTTTAAAAATTTCAAAAAAACCTGGATAGGTGATGAGAGTCATGAAAATAAATAAGGACAAAACATTTCCCAAAATGAAATCAAGTCAGACAGTGCAAAAGACCAAGTGGTACCCAAAAAGTGAGAAAATTTTGATAAGGATTTTAGGGTGTGTTGAGTGCTCAAACAGGTTCTTTAATTCTTTTTTATGCATGCACTTCAATTCTCCTTTGTTTCCAAAACATTTGCTTTTCCATCTATTTTTCAACTAATTTGACTCTTTGAACAATGTCTGATTCAAAACTTCAAGTCTCTTATCCCTTCAAATGTTTATTGTGGCCTGCCTCAAGATATTTTATTTCTTTTTCTTTTCTTTTTCTTTTTCTTTTTCTATAATACAGTATAATACAAATACTATGGTACACATATTGCGTGCTCAGACTAGTGCACGGAGTCTCGATTTTCACTATACATTTTCAATCGACTACCATTGACTAGTCCTTCCATGATTTCCCCATTCAATTTATCCAGTTGAATAGAACCTGCCTCTGTCACAAATCTTATCACGTACGTACCCTACCAGTGTATTTGTAACTTTCCAGGGTGCTACAAAAATTTACATTCATAGAGAAAAACCAATTTTCCCATATGGAACTTCTTCTATTTAATCCATGCCTTTTCACGCGCTTTTTGCACCTGCTGATGAAATCCTACAATGACGCAGTCTTTCTCTGGCTCCACTATCTCTGACAGTGTTCTCTCTTCTGCACCATAATTAGTGAGATATGTCAGCATGACAATGCACAAACTCGGCACAATGAACTCCATGGGCATAACTGCTTCTTGGACATATACTAATCTGAATGGTGTTTGTCTTGTAAACTTCTTACTTGTGGTCAAATATTCCCATAGTACTGCAGGAATCCTCAAGTCTTATTCATCATGATTTAAATTACATATCTTCGTCGGCGCATGTTGTAGGATCTTGTTAAATGCTTCCATTATGTCATTCGCCTAAGGATGATAAGGTCTTCTCTTCTGGTGATAAATATGAAATTCTTATGTTAAAGTAGCAATTGTTTTATTCAAAAAATGGGTCCCCTAATCACTCATAAGTATTCTTTGATATCCAAACCTCGTAACAACATTCTCAAATAGAAACAGCACAAAAGTCTTCAAGTTTCAATCTCTGGTAGGTTCTTCTTTATCCCATTGTGTTAGGTAATCTATCGTGGTGATTATATATCTTTCTTCTAACCTTTTTGTTGGTGGGTTGATCGGTCCAATGAAAGAAACTTCCCATTTATCAAAATCCTATAATGTGACTTGCAGTACTAAAGGCATATCATTTCTTCTATAAGGTTTCCCAACTCGTTGACAAACATCACAGGTATGATAGAACTCCTTATTATCCTTATGAAGGGTGGGGCACCAAAGTCCTCCACACAAAATCTTTTGAGTCGTTCCTTTCCCTGCATATTGTCCTCCCACAATTCCTTCATGTGCCTTCGATAGTATCATAGGCCTTTCATGCTCCAATACACATCGTTGAAGAATATCATTTGCGCCTAACTTATACAAATTTCCTGCTATGAGCTAATAATATATTGCCTTTACTACTAATTGTTTCTTCTATGCAATTGAAAAGTTGGGTGGGGCTACTTCTGTTCTCAAGAACTGGACAATCTCTACAAAGTAATATTTGACCACTTTTACTTCAAACAATTGTGCATATGGTAGACTATCATCCATATTTCCTTCATCTTCCCTTGTTAATATGCATGACAAATGATCAAGTCTTGAATTTAACTTTCCTGGTTTCATAATCACATCAAAATCGTACTCTTGAAATAATAACAATCATCTACATGTCCTCCCCCCAACATTATCTTATTGACTAAGTATCTCAGCGTAGAATGATCCATATACATCTTAAAATGTGATCCCAGAAGATAATGTCTAAACCTTTGTAGTACATACATCATTTCCAGTCCTTCACTCTCTATAGTAATGTAATTTTGTTCAGTAGTCGACAACTTCCTCCTAACAAATGCAATGAGATGATCCAAGTCTCCTTCCCCTGGATGGGCTAGAACAAGGCCTAACACTATAGATGATGCATCTACGTGGACATGGAATTCCTTCTTCTAATATGGAAATACAAAAATTGGCGCGGTAACTAGTTTCTACTTTAAGGTATCCAAACTTTGTTGAAATTCCTTGTTCCATTGAAACTTGACCTCAGTTTTTAGCAACTTTTGGAGTGGGGCTATGATCTGCTCGTATCCCTTAATAAACTTTATGTATTACCTTGCATGACCCAACATTGCTCGCAATTGTCACACTAAAGTAGGTGGTGGTAGATCAACAATAACAACAATCCTCACAGGATCAACCAAAATTCCTTGTTTACATACTACATGACCCAATAGGATTCCAAACGGTGCGCAGAAAATACACTTCTTCATGTTCAAGGAAATATTGAACTATCTACATATATCTAGCATCAAGCGCAATGTCTCAGCATGGTCCTTCAATAAACTTAACACTATCTAATCATCCAAATATACTTCTAATAATTTATGAATAAACTCTTTAAAAGTTGCGACAACAACTCGGGAAAATATTGTTGTGCATTTTTCAATCCAAAATGCATGACTGTATATTGATAACATCCCCATTATATCACAAATTTTGTCTTATGTCTATCTTCCTATGCAATATTAATTTGTTGATACCCAAAGAATCCATCAGTAAATGAGTAAACTTCATGTCCTCCTACATTCTCCAAAACTTCATTTGTAAACAAGGTAGGAAACAGGTCATGTATGAAAGAATAATTCAATTTCCTCAAATCCATTCAAATTATGATTCCACATGTTTTATTTTCCTATACTACCATCATACTAATCCATTAGGATTCGTTGATAGGTTCAATAATTCTTTCTTCCAATATCCTATATGTTATTGCTTTCACTTTCTTCTTATACATTGGGTTCAATCGGTATGGTCTCTGCTTCACTGGCTTGGAATCTAGTTTCAAAGGGATCTTCATCTCTCCTAGCTCCCCAGCAATCCATTTCATTTCTAAAAATGTAGTTGGAAAAAGGTCCTAGTATGTGCAGTAAATCAACAGTCTTCTCGACAATTTCTTCATTCCAGTAATCTCCATTGTTTGCAAACTTTAGATTATCCTTCATACCAGTATTCACCTTTCATGTTTTCAACAGCTTGCATACATGGAAGATTTAAGCTCAAGAACCTATATTGCGTGCTCTCCTTCGGTCTTTGGTACTTACAAACTTCTCAGTTCCTTTTCCACCTATCCTTCTCCAACAACGTTATAGCATTCAAAAACCTCTTGAACAGTCATAGAGAATCTGGGCACACTACATAAAGGTACTAGTCATGTCCCATCTTCTGATGTAAAGATATTTCTCTTGATAATATGAAAAGTTGTGTCTACCAAAGGGACATCATATTCAAAACTAAAAGTTATGTTGAAATTGTGAGTCAAATCTTCCAGTCTATTGCTCCTCTACGTACTTATAGTTCTACATACCAATTCTTCAGGATCATATCCAGAGTGTGTACAAACAAGTGCATACATTCTTGCTTAGGTATTTAACTCCATGTCGTGGTAAACTGTGTAAGATGAAATACAAGACAATTCAACCCATTATACTTATGTGTAGTGTATTTTGTTTTGAACCTGACCTGTAATGTCCTTCTACATTTCTTCCAACTATCTATTATGTCCTTATGCGTAGCCCGCCATCTTGCAGGACCCACTTTCAATGTGACATCTAAAGCTATCAATCGATGCTAATATTCTATATGCAATTCAAATTATTTTACAAAGGAATCTATATATGTCACTCCATCATACTTTAAGGGATCACATACCTAAGCTCCAATACATTGCAATGTGTGGTTAATATAAGCACATCTCCTTGTAGATACTTCATGTAACCTTTGTTGTCAATGTTCTAGGGCTTTTTCTGATTCCAATGCACAAGAGTTGATACTTAGCCAACTAAGTACACCATCAGCAATAGGATTAACATAGTCATCCATCCGCACAGTCATATTGCAAAGGTTATCGAGCTCTTTTCCCCTTTTTGGTTCCATATATCATCTTCCTTTTGTGGAATCCAGTGGCACAATAAATCTTAAGTCTCCTACTTCAAATATCATGTCTCTTTTTCAAATCAATAATGGTTTGGTTATCAAAATCCCAATCGATTCCAAGTAATGATGGATAAGTTTTACTATCATCCACTATCTCGATTACTTCAAAATCGGTTGTGTTGGGAACTCCATCAATATTAAAATGTACCCATGTCAATCTTCCAATCAAAACAATATTGAGTTGATTTTCTAGCCTCAACTGAATAGGTGACCAGATCAAATTTGGCTTGCCCATCATTTCCCATGTATTTTTTGGAAGGACATTCACATCAGATCCCAAATCCAAGATGATATTATCCATATCATCACCTCCTATCTGTGCATTAAGTCAAAATTTCCTATTCATCCTTTTTTTTTTTTGTACCTGGTTAAATTGCTTGTTGTGCAACAAGTGCTTCTTTATCTTGCATGCACTGGTCGATCATTCCATGTAGCTTGTTTAACACAGTTTCATCGTTCATTAGTTATAAACAACTCTTCAAGAAAATTTCTATAGTACTTTCCTTCTTAATTGTCCTTTCTGTATTTGAGTCGGCATAGAATCGTGGAATGTCATACATAGGTTGTGAAGTCAATGCTCCCCAATATATTTCTAGAAATTTCTTCCTTGCTTTCTTATATTTGTCTCTCTCTTTCAAAGGGTCGAGTATCGGAGTAGGTTCTACTTCTTCCCTAACCCACTGATCAATCTAAATTCCTTGTTCTGTCACATCATCTTTTATTCTTGCTCCTTCGTGCGTAATTGTTGCTACCCTTGATCGATCATCGCGCTCTTCCATTGCTATCATATGCACATTATAGTTCATTTTCTCCTACCACTTCAAAATCATATGCCCCTCCGTCGCAGGATCCAACTGTTTACAGTAAGTACATGTCATATAGGGATTCAGACAATCTCGCGCTAAGTGCCCAGGCTGGTTACACTTATAGTAGATAATCGGTCCTCTTCCGTTGTAGAACACTCCTCTTCCCTGACCTTTTAATCCTCCTCTTCCTCCTTGATTATAGCCCCTTGGAGTATTATATTTTGGTACTCATCCTTCTGGTCCTTTTAAACTCTATATGCATCTGTGGTGCGATCTCTCATTAGATCGAGTGCACAACAATCATTTTCATCATGTCCCATAGACTTACAAAAATTACAATATACGTTTATGGCATTTCTCTCGTACTTTTGAATCAAAGGACAAGAAGTAGGGTGATGACCCATCATTCTTCATATCTTACACCATACTCCTCCTGTAGCCAAGGGATTCATGGCTCTTGTAGCCAAATACTCTTTAAATGTTGGAAACTCGTTCTTATGATGACATTTTGTTCTACATGTAACACACCATACTTCTTCATGATTTTCCTTCCCTTTTTCTATCTCATGCAACTGAATTGTCAATGTTTCTAACTGTGACTGAACTTGAGCCATTCTTATGCCATTTTCTCCTATAGGGGATTCTTCCAATTTCATTTTGATATCTAGTGCTTCTCACTGCAACATAATATTTTTCTACGTTAATGGATATCGTATATGTGGTAAAAATCCTACAATGAACCATTCCCTATGTTTCTCATATAGAATATGGAATGTCAACCGATCCATCAATATCTTGAATCTCTTATCAAAATCCCATATTGTTTCACTCTGCAACTACTTGATCTCTTTCAGTTTTGTAATACAATGTGACTCAAACTTTGGTTTCTAAAACTCTTTTAACAAGGCCTTCCTGATGTCTTTCAACATTCTATTTTGTCTCGTAGGTGCAATGGATTGATACTCCACACACCAAAGTAACGCGTGGTCTTTGAATGTCATCAGTAACTGTGTGATTTTCATATCGTCATCTTGGACCTACTTCATGGTCCATATTTCTTCACATAAAAATAAGTGTTGTTCTGGATCTTTTGTCCTTGCTCCATGGAAGACAGGCATTCTCAAAATGGGATCTACCACCACCATTGTGTATTGTGCGGTATTCTTACTTGGTGCCCCCAATTGATTCTTGGTTTTCACACTAATTCCACTACTTTGACTACCTATACTACTATTTTCATTTCATCCACTAACTACAAGTGACAAAGTTTCATATCTTACCTCAATTCTCGAAGACACACATGAGGTCATGGGTTCGACACGGAGTCTGACCTGGGTGGGGCTACTGGGATGTAGTGGATATCCTTCTGTTGGACTGATTTGATGGTATTTTTCCTTATCCTTCCCTTATGTGTGTTGTATTCCTTCAATATAGAATACTACATAAGTGTCTCTTTCCTCAAGCTCATTGTGTTGATCCTGTCTATCAGCCAAAGTCCTCTTCTTACTATACTGAAATCCTTTTCCACTGCCCAATACTCCAATCTTTTATTTTGTCGCACATTCTTATTTTCCTAACATTCTCATCCCATACATTCATCATTCATTATTCCCTGTGTAAATGTGTTGAACCTGCACAAAATAGATCTAGCTAAACAATAATACACACATTTGCAGAGAGAATTGGAAAAAGAAGAAGGAGAGAAAGAATGGAAAGAATTTTCATTAACCGTTGTGAATAATGAATAATTTACACATGATACACTTTGTATAACTCAATGAGTTCGACTTGATGTGAACCAAGTCGCCATAGTGGTGGTCTAGATTGATCTGGACACAAACCAGCAGTTACGAGAGTGAACTACCACCTATTCTAGTCTCTCAGGCAATTACGGGAGTGAACTGCCACCTAGTTGAGTTAACTAGTCAACTAGTCTTCAGTTAACTGATTGAACAGAAAGTAGTGAGGAGTTAACTCAAGGAATAAAGGCTAATGTACCACTTTGGTGATGATACCAAGGCAAGGTCGAATTATCATGGTGATGATCCCAATGCAACATCTAAACTCAACTCAACTAGTCAAACTGAAGTGTGAACTGAAAGAGAATATTCTCCAGGTG
>SNQJ01S0109682.1:34258-49374 GCA_010110895.2 Picea sitchensis
ATATAAGAAACATTGAGATGTTTTTACTTTTTTAATTATTATAAAGATCATGGGAAGTACAGATCTGCATTATTTTCGAATGACTAAGGAAATGTCTGAATATTATTTATATAAGTCGTGCAGACACTAACAAGTAAAGTTTTTGGAGGCAGTACATGCAGCGTGTTGCCCTTGTTAAACATATGAGACAAATGTTATGGAGAATCGTGGGTTAAATCATGAAGGTAATTTTTGATAAAAGGTGAATTCTTTTAAAAAGGTGAAAAGGTGGTTTAATAAAAAGGTTTTTAAGTTTTTTTTTTTTAACTTTTTAATTAAAGTTTATATTCTTGAGGTTTAATTTTAAATATATTAAAACTTTTTCAGTATAAAGAGATTCAGTTTTATAAATAGTGGTTTCGGAGTTTATTGTTAATGGTAAAAGTCTAAAGTTTTAAGTTTGAGGTGGAGAAATTCAGCGGTAAGAATAGCTTTGCGCTATGGAAACTCGAGATGCCAGATTTTCTTGTGCAACAAGAATTGCAAAAGGCCTTGGCTAGAAAGTCAAATAAACCGACAAACATGACAGAGGAGGATTGGGAGAATCTGGATGCAAGATCCCTCAGTATTATTCGTTTGTGTCTGGCAGATGAGGTGTTGTTTAACATCGTTGAAGAGACGACAACAGGAGGTTTGTGGACCAAACTGGAGAGTTTGTATATGACAAAGAACTTGTCAAACAAAATCTTATTGAAGAGGCAATTGTACAGCTTGTGAATGAAAGAAGGTACAAAAATTGTTGATCACTTGAATGTTTTCAATACTCTTATTTGTCAATTAACTACTATGGAAGTAAAGTTCGAAGATGAAGAAAAGGCGGTTACACTATTGTGTTCACTTCCTGAGTCTTGGGATCATCTGGTCACAACTATGTGGTTTAACACAACAGATTCCATTGGTTATGACATTGTTGTGGGAGCTTTGTTATGTGAGGAAATGAGGAGAAGATCCAGTAAGGAAACCTCAACAAAAGAAGCAATGGTGGCCAGAGGTCGATCTACATAAGGAGGGAAACATCAGAAAGGTACAGCCAAGTCTAAGTCAAAAGACACTAAGGGTAAGGCAAAATGTTGGTTTTGTGGCAAATCTGGGCATCTCAAGAAGGATTGTTGGAAAAGACAACAAGCATCCAAAGAGGACTCCATAATAGAAGAAAATTCAGCTACAGGTATAGTTGATGAAGTTTTGTCTGTCTATTGTGTCTATCCACCTGTGTTTGCATAGAAGGTGCAGGGCAGTGATCGTTGAGTCACCCTGATATTTAAACAAACAAAAAAAATTGTATTTACTTTGGAGTTGTAGAAATTATTGATTGCATGTAAATGGGCATATGTCTATAAGACCTGGATAGGCATGCATACCCTTGGTTTATTAAGTCACCTATGAAAAGTCTAGACATAGATTTAGGTAGATTGAATATGTGGGGGGGCATGTATGTTGGGTTAACCTTGACTCGGTGAAAGAGTTAATGAGTTAAATCTATTTTTAGGTCAAAGAAGGTGGTTTTTCGGGTCCATGTGTTTTGGGTATCTCATGGTATTGTGTCCATGGATTGCATGTAATGAAGCCTATAAAAGGCTTGGTTAACTCCATTGTAAATGGGCCTAGAGGTAAGCAGTGAAGGCTTACTTGGACAGTTTGGCCGGATTTGGTCAAAGTTGTTCAAATGCAAAGTTCGAGGTGGAGCAGTGTGTCCAGTTTAGAAAGGTGGGGCTATAGAAAGGTTGATGTGTTCCTAGGTCAATCAAGTGTTTGAGAATATATGATGAAGGTAAGTTCATATCCATGGAACTTGGAAAGTATTGCAAGGAAGTTTGGATCGAATAGGCATGTTCAGTAATGCCAAGTTGCAGCAATAGTTGTGGAGATAAGTGGCTATGTTATCTGGTCACTTGGTCACCATCGATTGCAAAAGACAGGAAGATTTAGGAAGAGGTATGAACAGGTCATCTGGTAATTACTCAAATGTGAAATTATTTGGTTGTGATGCTTGTGGTTTTTTTATCATCTTTCTAAGTAGGACCAGATCAAACAAGTAGATCTTTGATATGGTGATGATGTTAAGGGGTGAAGACTGTGGGATCCTACTACCCACAGAATCATCATGGATAGAGATGCAGTGTTTGATGTATCTCCTTTTATAAAATCAAACATGGTAAAATATGAAAGGTTCAAAGCATGGCAAGTAGCAGAAAGGTATTTGGAAGGTATTGATTTCCATGAAAGTTTCTCACCAGTTGTCAAAAGCTTGGATGTGATAGTACAGCTAGATGTTAAAATTGTTTTACATGGAGTTTTTTGCATAAGGGGATGTATATGGAACAACCAAAACGGTTAGTTTAGAATCACAATAGAAGATTTGTTTGCAAACTCAAAAATCATTGTATGGCCTGAAGCATGCTAGGCAAATGGTACAAGATGTTTGATTCCTTCATGGTGAGCCAAATTTTACAAGAAGTGAGTATAACCATTGTGTTTATGGTATATTCATTATCTTGTTGTTATATGTTATATGTTATGCTTGTTGCAAGCACAAGCATGGTTGAGATCAACAAGTTGGCTCAGTTGGTTAGGACGTTTGTTATGAAGGATCTGGGAGAAGAAAAATAAATCTTGGGCATGGAAATACACGGAGACAGGAAATATGGTAAGCTTGGTTATCAAAATACAAGTATGTGGTGAAGATACTTGGGAAATTCAAGATGAATAATGTGAAACTGGTAAAATCCCTTTGGATTTCCATTGTAAATTTTCTTCAGGTTTATGTCCTAATTGATGAAGAAGAAAAGGGTTATATGTATCAAGTATTATATGCTATTAGGAATTCTGATGATTGTGATGAAGAAATGGTCATCATTTCACATGCAGTTGGTGTTGTCAGTAGACACATGGAAAAACCAGGTCAGGAGCATCGAAATGGGTGCTTCAAACACAAAAGCACAAGTATCACCTACAGTGGTTGCAGTGATTTGATTTGTGGTTATGATTCATGAGATTTGGACAAGTGCATCGGTCTATTAGACAGGTTACTGATGGAGACAGAATGGTCCATGCTAGAGTGAATCGTGAAGGCATGTTCACGTAATGGTATTGTCAGTGAAGTTGAAGATATGTGATGGTGTTTGGCTTCCCTTGCAGGAAAGGTGATGGATGAACTAATTAAGGGAATGATATATCAGGTAAATTGTTGTCAAGGTGGAGATTGTTGGAAACATGCCAATGAATTTCCTCATGCAGTCACATGAATATGCACATGCACATGTGCATGCATGCAATCTACTTATGAATTGTTCGTGTAACTATGTGATCTATTCATGATCAGTCTATGTAACTAAGTGATAGATGTTATATATACGAGCATACCCATAGAGGTAGAGCACAATGTGAGGACAATGCACATGAAAGTGAGTACATCGTGTGAGGAGAGGATGGTTGTATGCCTGGGTTGGCTATTTTAATTCTCCCTTGAATAGAAGAAGACCAATAATCATTGCCCGTGGTTTTTCCCGATTTGGGTTTCTACATAAATCACTGTGTCAAGTGTGTGTTTGTTGTTCTTGGTTTGATGCATGTTTAATCTAGCTCATTTATGCTCTGTTATATGCTATGTTTTTCTTCCGATGCCCAACAATCTGCAGCAGCAACCAATGACTAATCTCAATGAAATTCATAAATATTGTTACATTTGAATTATCCTTTCGTATAACCATCTACCACTATTATTAAATATAGATAATAAAAATAGTTGGCTACGAGTGTCAGATGAGATACAAAACTAATATGAAAGATCAATATTAGTTTACAATGTAAATGAGTTGACAATTAGTCTACAATGAAAATATCATAGTTGGAGTGTTTGCAGTCAGTTTTTAAAAAGCATTCCAAAGAGCAGAACTAAGGTTCATAAGTAAACAAATGGCAACAGTGTATGAGATAGTTGTGATTCAAAAAGAATTAAAATATATAATTAGAATGAGAAAGAATAGTACTCGGCCACATAGGGTTGTTTAATTAGTGCAAATTAGTAGCAACCCCTATAAAAATAATCAAACAATAGATATTTCATTAGTCATACCATTCAAATTTTGGATCCTAGATAACTTTCAATATGTCTTTACAAAGCTTCCTAAAATAATGCAAATATGTGAATAGTCATGAAGAAATCATGTTCACATTCTAACTATTGTATTTACCAAATTAGATCTAATTCCAACAACCACATACATACATGAATTACATGGCAAACAAATTTTCTAATCATAAGCATAGAAGTCAATTCGATATAAATGAAACCTATTAAATATAGATGGAGATTCGTTAAAGAAAATCACAACCCTAACCAATTTGATATAAATGGAAAACAAGAAAAACCACACAAACCCATTCCATATAAATGCAAATTCAACAAATTTGGTGTTTCATGTAGAGGAAACCAATAAAATCCTCATGTGCATAGTTCAAGCTAATCTAACAAAACAGGCATAACACCATTCCAAGTAATGGAAAAAAAACCCACATAGACCCATCTCATATAAAATAAATACAACAAAATACACTTCACCCCATCTCAAGTAACAAAAAAACTCAGTAATGCAAATGCAAATGTGATTCAGGTGGATATTGGTGGCCACACACCTCTTCTACTTACTTAGAATAGTTCTCCCACTTGCAGTTTTCCATGGTTTTTCGGGTCTTAAACTTCCAAGGTTGTTTTGAGTCCCTAAATAGTTTTTTTTGGCCATGTTCTCTGAGGCCCATGCTTGCCTTCGGCTTGTTTCTAGATGTGTTCATTGGTTAGATATTTATAATGGTCTATCATGAGCCCCAAACGAAGATTATATCTAAAATTTTATCGGGCCTTTCCCTAGATTACATCATATGTCCAATGTAGCCTCCACGTGGAACCCTCCACATCACATGTACTAGTTGACATGGTAGTCATGTGTGTGTGGCGGTGATGTGCCATTGGACATGGAATAGAAAAAGTCTGAATCCAAGGATAACCTCAGCAGAAAACTTCAACTCAATCTCAAATAGAACTCGCCAAGATTGGTGGTCCTCATCCATTCGGGCTTGGAGATCAATGGCAGATAGTCGATTGAACTATATCGTTTGATATGTAGGCAATACAACCTCCCTAAATATTTCCAAACGGTCTCTCTCGAACACCGCTTATTCTGATGGATCCAATGGACCAGATCTACCATGATCTACATTCTATATCATTTTTGTTTCCCAAAGACAATCGACCTTTTTCAAGGTCTCCTACTCCCCGAACAATCTAACGGGAAATATTAAATCAATCACAGGACCTTGATCCTTTCAATATAGCAATGTGTATGACCTTTAGTCAATCAGACGCACTCACTTGGGTTCACATATATACTCCAACTTACTTTTCTATCGAACCCTTATGAACAGAGGGTTTATGACAGATCTGGCGGTCATGAGTCCTCCAATTCGATGATCTAGATCTCAGTGGATTTTCAAATTTGCACGACGATTAATGTCCCGACAAGACTCCGACAGGATTTCAACTGGGCTAGGCCCGTGTTGAATCAACAACTCATATCATCAGTCTATCCCTACATTAAATCAAGGGCTCTAGCCCATTCGAATTTTCTCCTTCGGTTTTTTCCTGTCGGGAACACTAATCACACCAACTTCATGAATCTTTTTGAATCATGCATTATGATTGTCTTAAAGAACAAGGTCCAAGGAAAGACCTACGATCCAGGTCTTCTCGGTCTGTCTCCTCGACATATCAATGGATCACACTCACTCGTACTCTAGCTAGTGGGATTTCCCCCTTTTCAGAGAAAACAACCCCCATGTTTCTTGTGGTTCTCTCTAATAGACCCCCGAATGGATCTTTCTAAGCGTGGATCTCTGACGAATGGTCAAAATTTGTCCCTGACCAAAAAAATATACTATCTGAAATCCCTCTCAACTAATATGCAAGAAATAAAGGGTGAACTTCTAAACTTAAGAGGGTCTTCGTCATGGCTTAGTAAGAAAACTCAGAGGAAAGACTTCCTCCCCATGTGATTAAACTCTTCACCTCTCATATGTTGTTAATAGGGTTCCCATTCCAATTTTTTTAGGCCATCGTCCCACACACTTAGCGCAAACAAGGTAATCCTTCTCAGCAACCCAAAAACAAAATTTATATCCTGCAAACTTTACATTTCAAGGCATGGATATTTCACAGGGTCTCAGGCCCCAAAATTGGATTGTTCATATATAAAACAAATGGATATTTTCCCTCTGAGGTGATACTCAATAAATAAACCAATTTCAAACTTACATTCATTCATCATATTAAAATCCCTTTTAAGATCAAATGCAAGAATTAACATTCATTTATAAAATATTTACAAATAAAACTGAGAACACTTATCTATATCATAGTAAAAAACATCCATCCAACTGACTGAGGGTGAAGGCATTTCCACCCAACTGTAGGCCTTGTTGTACTTATTCTTTTGATATCATTCCAACCCCATTCCAAGTCATGATACCACAAGGGAAACTCACCAGACATCTCACAAGTTTTGAATCTATCCTTGAAGGCTACTCTCCTTCACTAACTAGCATCAATAGAAATTCCCTTCTACCTTCTTTGAGTTCAGGGATTCCACGAGCTTCCCATATGCCTTCCCAGTTGTATTTCCTCTACACAATGGAGTCCATTCAATGCTAAACATTCCCTCAGCACTCTCCCCTTACCAATGTTGGTTTCTTTCTAGAAAGCATCAACTCACGACCCTCTCTGCTCAAGATCAAGTCTGGGCAATTTCCCGCTTCAACTCGACCACAAGGTCATTGGGTAAGATTCCTATTTTCCTCAAAGAAACTTCCCAATTTTCCTTTTCTCCTATTTATTCACACATTTTTTATCTCTGTGCACTCGTGCACCTTCTTGTTATGTCTATGATCTATGTGTGTCATCTCTTTTTGTCTGGGGCATTCTCCTCTTTTTCCTTCCTTGCGCTCCTCCCATTTCTTCTGTCAAAATATTATGGGATTCAATCTCCCAAATCGATAGGGAATTTCCATGGTGTACCTATAACTAACATTTAATATTGGCCCAGCCATTTTCTGTGTACATATATGAAGACAATCTTAACTACTCCAACCACCATGTCGAGTCTCATTAAATGTTTTCTTCTGTGCCAAGGAAGGTAAGGCACTTCAACATATTTTTTCATTAACGAATTCTCAAGTGGAGGTAAATTTATTTTGGGAAAACAAGTGATACCCAATTCCCTATCAGCATGTCATATGACCCCAAATGTAGGATATTCAAGGTTGCTTATATATGTAGTCCACTCATTTCAAATGGGCAGGTTTCAATCATCTCTGACACCTTCCACTTGGTTCATATGGCTAGTTGGACCAACCACGATTTTTCTTATTTCATTCTTTGTAAGGCACATGCTTCAACAAATTGGGATGAAATATAGTTGAGATTAGAAACAAGGTCAATTAAAATTGAAATGGGTCATTTGGAAATTATACCTTCCAACTCCACTACTAAAGTTTGGTGGTCTTCCTGTTGATTCTCGATAGTTTCATAAATCTGTGTCACATTCTCAGCCACATGATTAACAATGTTACCCTCTTGAACATTGTAAAATATTTTATTTTCATGTTGTATGTGAGGACATTCTCTCAATAGATGTGTCTCTCTACAACCCCATCATTATAGAGGTCATTTCTTTTGTTCTTTGATTTTCTCATTTTTTTTCTCTATAGGTATGTTCTTGCTTTGAGAGGGAAAACTATGTTGGTGCACTCTTCTATTCCTTAAGAGGCTCTTTCCTATGCTTGGATTGATCATAACAACATTTGGAATTTCTGATGGTGTCCTCTAATGTCTTAGGCTCATCAAACTCAATTATGTCCTAATAGGACTGTGGTAATCCACTGCGGAAGCATTATATTCTCGCTATCGCATTAATATTAGGAACATATCTTAATAGATCTAAAAACCTCTTTACATAAGCATCCATGGAAATTTTTCCTAACTTGTGTTCATGGAACTCCTTAATCTTTACATCATAGTACTTCTCCAATAAATATGTATTCCTGAAATATTTTTCAAATTGTTTCCAGGTTAGCTTACTTTCCTTTAATCCCTTGACATTCTTGAGGTCTTCCCACCAAATGGAATATCATCCATTCAAATTGAATATGGATATTTTTTCCTTCATATTTTCAGAGTAGTTATGTACTCAAAAATACTTCATTAATCCTAGCAGCTAGGCTTTTTCCTTCTCTCCCTTCTCGATTTATCCATTGAACGTAGGTGGATTCACTTTCTTGATTTCTTCTATCAGGGAACTCTAGGTATGTCTCTTATTTTTCTTCTTAGGAACATCTGACCCAGTCTCACTATTGGATAGCTCCTATGTAGTGGTCCTCTCATTAGATGATTGTGTTGAATAATCTACTTTTATTTTTCCTCTCTTGACACTCTTGTGCCTCTTCCTTGGGGAACTCTTTCTTGTATTACTATGTGTTGGCCCATGCTTTTGAATTTTCGATGGGATCAGTTAGACTATCCCATTCAGTACATAGGCCATAAAACCTCCCTCAATATTTTTTAATGATCTCTCTTCTACAACACGTCTTCCAATGGATCCAATGGACCAAATATACCATGATATATAGTCCAAATCATTTCATTTTCCCCAAGACGATCGACCTTTTCCAAGATCTCCTAATCCCCAAATAATCTAATGGTCAAGATTTAATCAATCAAACAGCCTAGATCCTTTTGGTTTGGAAAGTTGAGTGACCTTTAGTCGGTCAAATGCACTTTCTCGGGTTCACTTCTCTACTCCAAATGGATTTACAACCTATCCCTTCCTAATAGAAGATTTATGACATATCGGACGGTTATCAATCCTCCAATCCAACTATCCAAATCTCAACGTATTTTTGAATCCACGCGACAATTAATGGATCAACAAGACTCCGATAGGATTTCAATCGGTTCGATCCCATGGTGAAATTGATAGCTCATATCTCTTTGATCTAGCCCTACGTTGTATCAATGGATCTATCCCACTTGGGTTTTCTCCTTCGAGTTTTTTCTATCGAGAACACTAACCACACCAACTTCATGGATCTTTTTGAATCCTACATTCTCATTCTCTTAACAGACAAGGTCCAGGGAAATATATATAGTCTAGGTATTCTTGTTGTGTCTCCTCGGTAGATCAACATCTCACACTCACTCGAGATCTTGCTATCGATATTTTCCCCTTTTCAGATAACACCAGCCCCACAAATCTTGTGGTTCTCTCAAACATACCTCCTTGAACAACTCTTTTTAAATGAGGTTTCTGAAAAATAATAGGGATCTACCCCCAATGACTGATATATGGTCTGAACCCCCGCCCCCGACTAATATGCAGGAAATAAAGGGATAACATCTAAACCTAGCAGGGTCTTTGCCATGGATCAATAAGAAAAATCAAAGGAAAGACTTCCTCCCCAAGTGATTAAACTATTCACCTTTCATGTGTTGTTAATAGGGTTTCCATTCCATGACATGTGTTGTTAACAGGGTTCCCATTCCACGATTTTCAAATCATCGGCCCACACACTTAATGAAAATGACGTAATCCTTCCCAGCAACCAAAAAAAAATAGTTTCTTAAAAACTTTCCATTTCAAGTCATGGAGATTTGGCAGGGTATCGGGCCCCAAAATCGGATTGTTCACATCTGAAATGAATGGGTATTTTCCCATAGAGGTGATGCTCAATAAATAAACCAGTTTTATCCTTAATTTCATTCATCATATTAAAATCCCTTGTAATATCAAATGTGAAAATTAACACTCATTTATAAAATATTTACAAAGAACACTTGAACACTTAATTGTCTTAGAGTAAAAACTAGCTAGCCAACTTACTGAGGGTGAATTCCTTTCCACCCAACTGTATGCCTTGTTCTACTTATGTTTTCGAAAACATGCCACCCTTGTGAAAATCCATGACAACACAAGGGAAACTCACCAGATAGCTCACAGGTTCCATATCTATCGGTGAAGGATACTCTCCTTCACTAACCAGCATCATCAATGTTGATTAGTTGGGTTGATTATAATTGATGTCAACCCTTGAAACAAATCTAGTAGCAAATTTTGGTAGACCCAACAATATGGTTAAGGGACTCAATATTGTTTGAGGTATAAAGGTATGAATATCAGTGTATTTGCAGGTAAGACTATTCTAGATGGATACTACATGTCGTGCCATTTATGGTGATATGTGGAATGTCACATAACTCCTCACGGTTAGAGAGTTATGGCCTTGTGAAGTTCAAGAACCCTCTTGAGTTATCTAGAATCCCCTAGAAAGTCAAAGAAGTCAAATTATTCTAGAAACCTCTAGAAGAAGTTGACTAGTCAAAGAGGGTGAAACTAGGAGTTAATCATGGGTTAAGTTGTTGCAATAAGAAAATAATTAAAAATAAATTAGTTGCAACTAGAAGTAGAGAGTTTACTATTTGTGGATAAAGTGGTTATAAGTGGACAAGCGGTTACAAGTGGGTTATCCCGAAAAGAAGGAAGATGGGTTAAGTTGGTTAGAACATAACCCCTAGAGGAAGCTACTTAGAGATTATAAATAAGAGAACAAGGGTATCCTATTAGCACCTATTGAGCACATTGAATATCTATTATTGTGTAAATTTTGTTGCAGGTATTCATTGATACATCTGAAGTTACATAAGTATGAGGGAGCAAGAAGGGTTGACAGCGAAAGTATTGGAGTTGCAGAAATATTGGAAAAAAACACTATTTTTTTAGGTGTACACGGGTTGCAGTGAAAGAGGTCACATGCATACGTGTGATGGAAATATAAAAGGGTGCATACAGTTGCAAAAGCCATGAAATATTGAGTTGTTGAGGGTGTCAGGCTCTCAAAGTCTGAAAGCAATCTCCCAGGAAGGTCTACATTGATCAGGTACAACAAATCTATCTACAGGCTCCAAAGGTATGTCTTATTTTATGAGTAGTTGGATATTGTTGTCTACATGAGATATTGTTATGAGGGTTTGAGGATTTTCCCTAGAGATTTTATTGGTTGTATGGAACTTATTGTATAAGTCAAATCTAGAGAAACACAGTGTTGTTATATCTTATATTAATCATTGGTACATATTGTTAGTGTCGATGGATTTTGTGGTACATGGTTGAGGGCTTTTGGTTGTGAAGTGGTTGTGAAGTTTGAGGTTGCATATCAGTGAGGGTTTGATTTCTAGTCCATGTGAGGGTTATTACATTTGATCATGATTGTACACACATGTATGGCACATGACTAGAGAGATATAGATGCACTTGGTTAAGGGATGTGTATGATGATGTATGCATAGGGCACAACTACAGATTGGACACAATGACATGTTGCAGGTTGATTTGACAGAGGCAACAAAGTGTTTGAGTTTCAGAAAAGGTGAAAACCCTAGATTTATGAAGGTGTATGCAGGATGTAGTATAGACAGGTCGCGTACAAATGCAAACTACAGTATAGACATGGTGCATACATACGTGAGCTGAAACATCTATAGGTCATGTACCTGTTGGTATTTGTTGGTACAGGCTAACTTATGGTACAAGATTGATTACAAGATATTGGTATAGGTTAGTTACAGGTTGTTGGCACATATTGGTATAGGTTTATAGTGGTATATCTCACAGGGACAGTGTGGCAGTGGTTTCATCATTTGACACTTATATTTCAGGGTGGTTGGACGGGGAAAAGATAAGTGGTTGTATCCACCTTCTGGTTGTAGTCGAAGAACAAGGGGGTTGTAGCCTCCTTTTGGTTGTAGCCATAGAATTGGGGAGTTGGATCTTCCCTCAAGTTGTAGCCTGGAAATATAGGGAGCTGGAGCCTCCTTCCATTTGCAACTGGGAACAAAGGAAGTTGGTGCTTCCAATGAATGTAATTCTTAAAGACATATAAGAAAAATCATTCTGTGGTTTTCTTCCGCATTGGATTTCCACGTAAAAATATTGGTGTATTGTGTATGTGTATGATTGTTCATTGTTCATAGTTTATTTAGACTGAACTTGTTGAATGATAATGGTGTATTGATCATAAATATAAAAACCATTTATATATTGTGGTTAAAAAGATTAAAAATATCCATTACTAATTCACCCCCCCTCTCAGTAATCCAACAATTGGTATCAGAGAAGGTTCCTTCAAGAATCAGTTTAACCACTGGAAGGTAGATCATGGAGAGAAATAGTATGTATAAAAATGGAATGCCACAGTTTGATGGACATAACTATGCATTTTGGAGTAGAAGGATGAAAACATATGTACATGCATGGGGATTCAAGGTTTGACAATCAATAGTAGATGGATACAAAGAACTTGTCATTCCTCCAACAAATGAAAATGGAAGGAAGCTTAGTTTAAATAATTCGAAAACCAAAAATGCACTCATGAATGGTCTGGTTGATTCAGTATATATCAAAGTTGTGCATTGCATCTCTGCAAAGAATATTTGGGACAAACTTCATAATTTTTATGAAGGATACACAAAATTCAAGGCAGCAAAGCTTCAAACTTACATAGTCCAATTTGAACAGTTGAAGATGAAAATATTGCAGCCTACTTTTTACGATTTGATGAAATAGTGAATGCAATCAGAGGATTGGGAGAAGAAGTTAATTAATATATGATTGTTCAAAAAGTGCTAAGATCTCTTCCAATGAGATTTTATCCTAAGATCTCAGCACTATAAGAAAAAAACGGATCTGGATTTGATAAGTATGGATGAGCTTCATGGAATATTCATAGCCTATGAAATGAGAGATGAACAAGAGAATCCAGTCACAAAAGAAGCAGCACTCAAAGCAGCCAAGAAGTCAAAGAAAAATGGAAAGAAAAATGTAAATTCAGATAGCAGCAGCAGTTACATCTCATAAGATGATGAAGAAGTAGCCAACTTCGTCAAAAGGCTAAAAAAGGGAACCAACGGAAAATACAGAGGTAAGATTCCATTGATATTTTTTAATTGTGATGGTATTGGTCATTTCGATAACAAATGTCCCCATAAGAAAAAGAAAATAAATGAAGAAGGTGATTCAAATAACAAACAAATGTACAAAGGAAAAAGAACCAAAAATAATTGTTTCAAGAAAAGTTTTTTCACAAAAGAAGACAGTGCCTCATCAGACAAAGATGAAGACAGTGAAAGTGAGACAGAAAGGATTTATTCATGTAAATAGAAAATTATGATGAAGAATACACCGAAGAAGAATATGAAGAGGGATAATTTGACTACGGAGAATAACTATTGAGTGTTATAGAAGTTTTAAAAACAGAACAGAAGAAAAACAAGTCACTATAGGTGGAACTAAAAAGAAAACAGGAAACTCAAAATTCCAACTCTAAAGAACTAGAGCAAATGATCACTAAATTAAAATTCAATTTGAAGAAGACAAAATAATTGAAACACTCAAAGAATGGTTAGAAGAAATAGACAGGATCATTGGAAATTTGGAAGCAGAGATTGTCACATTGAAAAAATATCTTCAAAAGAATAACATGCAGAATAGATCTAAAGTTTTGGGTAACATTATTAACAGTCAGAGACCAAATCATGACAAGTTCAGACTTGGATAGAATCAGACCAAAAATGGATCAAGCTCCAAAAAAACATATCAAGAAACACATCCAAGAATCTATGCAGAGACATTTAGAGGAGATAAGAAGTTTTACAAGGAAGTTCACAGGGACACTCCGCCACCCAGAAGATTCAGATTTCATAATCAACGACATTCAGAATCAAGAAGGCCTCAAGAAGAAGAGGGAATAATAAGAGTAACTCCTTTAAAAATGTCTTCAACTCCCAGGAATCAAACTATGTTCTTTGGTTTATGTTATTCATGTAACAATTGTAGACATAAAGCTGTAAATTGCAGAGCAAATAGAAGAAATAGAAACAACTATGAAAGTCATGCATAAAATGGTTATCCAAGAAGGCCTAGTGAAACAAAGATAAGAATCTACAACTGGTTTGAGTCCTTGAGCACTGAAGTGGAATTCTACAAGTGCAACAACTTTGGACACATGGCCAAATATTGTAGAATGAAAGTCCCTCCTAAAGAATCACAACAGAATAACAATAGTCACAGATAGGAACCTCAGCAGAGAATATGGATAAGAAAAAAGAATCAGTATAACAATGAAGAATGCACACTCGCTCTACAAGATAAACACAAGAAACATGGTTGGTATGTTGGCAGTGGCTGCTCAAAGAACATGAAAAGTGATGAGGACAGGTTTCTAACCTTAAGAAAGGAAAGAGATGGATCAGTCTCCTTTGGAAATGATGACTCAGCTAGAATCATTGGAAGAGGCACAATCAAAATTGGAAACAAGGATACCAAGGAAGAAAATGTTATACTATTGGAAGATATGAAACATAATATTCTAAGTGTAAGTCAAATATGTGACCAAGGTCACAAACTTGTGCTTGATTCACAGAAGTGAGAGATAAGAAAAGTGGGTTCAATAAGACTAGTTGCAACATATGTAAGAACTTCAAGCAACATATATGTATTAAATGAAATTGGAAATGGAAAATGTTGTCTAGGAAAGGAAGATGAAGTTTGGTTATGGCGCAAAAGAATGGGTCACATAAAATTTGATAATCTTGTCAAAGTTGGAAAAAACGAAGAAGACAGAGAAAGGCCCCATATCATGAAGCCAACCAACACCTTATGCAAGCATTGTCAACAAGGAAAGCAACCAAAGACCAAATTCAAATCAAAGGAATACTCCATAACAAGACCGTTGGAAATTGTGCATATTGATCTAGTTGAATCAACTAGAACGAAGGGTTTAAAGGGTGAGAAATATTTTATGTTATTGGTTGATGATTATACAAGGATGACTGCAATTTGTTTTCTCATGAAGAAATTAGAAGCATTTGAGAACTTCAAGATATACAAGGAAATGCTTGAAAATCAAATGGATTCAAAAATCAAATGTTTGATCTCTAATAATGGAGGAGAGTTTACTTCAAAGGAATTTATGGATTT
>SNQJ01S0109683.1:13969-29161 GCA_010110895.2 Picea sitchensis
TTGAGAAGTCCATTGTATAATTGGTAATATCATGAGGCTCCTCTCACACCGAAGTTAATCACGAGGTCGCGCGAAGTTAGTTGAAGGGATAACCCTTGGATACTCACCTAGTGTCAGAGATATTTCTGTGGATTTATTCGTATTTGGGGATCTTGCTAGTACCCATACCTCTGTGAGAGGCGGTGCTTTCAACATTTTGGGCTTTGCTACCCTACCCATACGATGATCCAGACTTACGACTACTTGCCTATACATTGGTTATACATTGGTTTATTAATTTCTTGACTTATGTATCTCATAGGGTTACTTGCAGGGGTTATTCTGCTTGTATCCTGGGTCAGATAGGGGTCGGACATCACACAACCATTATGGAAGATTACCTCTCCAGGGGGATCTGACCGACTGGTTGTTAAGCCCACGAGGGCCCCTATAACTGATTATGTTACCTCCAAACTTTAGTGGGGAGTCTCATGTCCCTCTTGGACGAGGCATACCTTCTTTAGCGAGGGAGGCCACTCAGCCACTTTAGCCCGTTTGCATGCATATTGGTCATTTGACTTTTTGTATGCTCTTTGATTACTAGTTGGCCTTAGGAGTCTATATTGAGTCTTCATTATCATGGATAGTAAAGTTCATTTTTCTTCCTCATTTACTGCTACCACCCCCATGATGTCCACTCATTTCTTGGGGACGGATCCCTCCACTTCACATTATGGTATGCAGAATTATAATACTCAGTCAACGCCTTCGGTCTCTAATCATTTTTTTCATGGTATGTCTGATATGTCTTCACACTTTCCATCCTTTGTCTTGCCTCCTTATTAGAATACAAGTTTTGGTTCTGGGGGCATGAAGCCCCCTTCTTATCCCTCTCCGTTTGGTGGGAGTCATATCCTTCAAATACATCTTACAGTAGGAGGTTGGAATATCTCGTCCTATGAATCCACTATGCGAGAAACAAGTGCCCAATTAAGCAATCATTCTACTTATCACACTCCATCCAATTATCCTTCTTTGACTATGTTAGTTCCTACAAACACGTTTCCCATGGCAGACCTATGTCTGTCCTCTAGTGTGTTATCTGGAGGGAGTTATTTTTATAGTATGGGCAACCCTCCACAGATTTCCTTCACCTGGGGGTAACATATATCCTCATGTGAGTAACCCTTGTCATGTTGCTTTCTCTTTGCAATAGGCTTCCTCATTGTCGATTCCCTTACGACCCTTTATGAATCAGTATGGAGGAGGATACTATCTTGTTGGATAGGGACATGGTGTACACCGAGATCCTTCCTGGACTGCAATTTCTCAAAGACAATATTTCCTTGGACCTTGGTCTCAAATTTCGCAATTCACTGCCACCACAAGTCCTGTCACTGCGTGTCATACTGGCATTACATCACCAACCCATGCTAGTCATGTTGGAGATTGGTCGACAACCTATGCAAGTCATGTTGAAGACCTACAACCAGCCACTACAAGTCATGCTTGGGGCACAAGTCCAGTCACTGCATGTCATACTAGAATTACATCACCAACCTATGCCAGTCATGTTAGAGATTGGTCGACAACCTCTGCGAGTCATGTTGAAGACCTACAACCAGTCGTTACAAGTCATGCTGGGGGCACATGTCTAGTCACTACTAGTCACACTGCACATACATCACCAACCTCTGCTAGACATGTTGGGGATCCATCACCAACATCTATGAGTCATGTTAGATATTTGTTACTAGCCTCTACAAGTCATGTTGGAAGCATGTCACCGGCCACTACAAGCCATGCAGGGAGCATTCATATGATTGAGAATCCTAGACGTCTCAGATGTAAGCCTAGATTCCTTTGCATAACTTGTGAAGGAAGTCACCTTACTCGTTTGTGTCCTGTTACTGTTGGGATACCAGAAGTGTGGGGTTCACCTAAGGACCCTTCGGGCTCTAAGGCATCTATGGTTTCACAACACTCCAGTCCTTCTTTGGTTGATACAACATTCATGCCAACACAATCTTCAGCTGACACCCCTTTTCCTTTAGGGGTTGATGCATCCTTTGACCTTGTCATCTCAGATCCTGTTCAACCTGTGGTCGTGTCTATGCAATCTTCTACTGACACCTCTCCTATGTTCGTGGGTGATGCATGTCTTGACCTTGTTTTCTTGCATCATGTTCAACCAATGTTCATGTTGATGCAATATTCGATCGACAACACTCCTATTTTTGGGAGTGATGCACCTCTTGACCTTGTTGTCTCACATCCTATTCAACCAATGGTTGAAGAAGTGGTCGTGTCGATGCAATTTTTGGTCGACCCCACTCTTATCTTGGAGAGTGACAAGTCTAAGGAAGTCGTCGCACCAATGAAATTTTTGGTTGATCCCGCTCTTCTGGTTCTGGTTCTATACCTTTCATTCCATTTCCTTAGCATTTCTAGTACTTCACCTTATGAAAAAGAGAGAGTTTTACTCTTCCTGATTTCTCTCCCTCCAAGTCTTAACGAGGTTCCCTTTTATTGGGGTGGTCTCATGGGGTACCCAATGCCACCACCTATGTCTTGTCCAGGAAGAGACATTACCCAATATAGCATGGAAACCATAACCTCCGTTATCACTTTGTGCTCCTCGACTTGGAGAGGTTTGGATCTTCCCAAGCTTGTGTCGGTTCGTCATAAGATACTAACATTCCACAGAAGGTCTACATGGGAGCCTTGGCCTCCCTCGTGACTAACCGCCTAGAATCTCCCTAACTAGTCTGAGTTAAGCTATTTTCCGATTTGTTCAAAAAGAAAAAGGATTGTCGAGTAATTTGTCCCTTTCACACTAGTTAAATTGGACTTGAAAGGTTACGAGTCTTAGTTAATCTCTTTTCCGACCCGTCTAAAAAACTGAAAATATTGTTGAGTGATTTTTCCCTTTCACACTCATTAAATTTGATTTGAAAGTTCATGAGTCTTAGTTAAGCTCTTTTCCGACTCGTTACCAAAAATAGAAAAGATCGTCGAGTGAACTTGTCTTTTTCACACTAGTAAATTGGATTTGAAAAGACGTCTATTTGGCACAAGTTTACCCCTTTTTCACACCAGGTAGACTAAAAGACATAAAAAAGGACATTTTTTGGTGTTAAGTTGTGATTGCATCTCATGCCCTTGCTTGCAGTATTGAGCCTTTAGCCATTTCTCGCTTTGCGTTATAAACCGTTTCCTAAGCAGTTTTTGCATCCTCAACCAAGCAGAGCCTTATCTATATCCTTCGCAATTTGACACCCTATACCCTGGAGGGAACATCACCCTGTGTGTCCATCTCCTGCATGCATTTCCTTGCATTGAGCATAGGTACGTTCCACTGCTGGAACTAGTTTTTCTTAATTGCGACACTCATTCGCTCCTCTGTATCATAGCATTCATTTGTTATGAAAAAACAAAAAAGATGGGAGGGAAGGGAGTACTATATTATATTTGGCAGCAGTTGTGTCACCTTTGAATAGAGCACAAAGTTATTGAGTCCTTGCGTCATCATAATTTTGGGTTTAGCATGGCCTTAAGAAGATAATCTCGTTACAGCGTTTTCTCTACTGACTGGTTACTCTTCCAGTCCCTATAGAGAACATTATCGATGCCTCATTCATATCATAGTTATATCATTGGATCTATGTTTTCAAAGTCTACCACATGTCTCATGCTCTTGTTCAAAGGAAGTCTATCAACCTGTGTTGGCCACTTCTCAGAACTCTTGACTTTGCATGTCGGCCATACCCTCAGTTTGTCTCAAAATCACATGATACTATGGTCTTATCATGCACCTTGGCCCTACTTTCATCATTGGTAGGTAACCTTGAACCTAGTAGTCGACAGTTCATCATTGGTCATTGACTGGGTGGTTTCCCTTGTGTTCAACGGCAAGACATCTATTCACACATTGGGATTCATGTAGTGTCTTGGATGCCATTAGCCTTATTGGTGGTTTCCTCACCTTTGTCAGCGGTTTTCATCATTGGTTTCTATTCAGAGGGTATTTTTTGTGTCTCGCTTGCATTTGGCACACGCGAAAGACACACAGGGTCATTGGTTCATGAACATGTTCTTCATCCGATCACCACCAAATTATGAAACTCCTGCTTTGTTCCTCATGATGACTGATGAGATATGCCTTAATGCTCTCCTTTCAGCGGGTATCTTTCCATCGACTTCATCTCATTTATTATGCATATGGGACTTAGAGTTTTATGAGTGCCTTGAGGCTTACAATCATTAGTGGCAGGCTCTCTCGCCATTGACAGATGGGAATACATCAATGTCTCCTGATCAATGGATTCCTCAAGTGTTTGACATTGACTCCTTTATTCACACTTGTAGGAATGTACTCAATGCCTTGATACCTACTTTCATTATTGGCAGGTTGTCTCACATTTGTTAACGGTATACCTCAATGACTAGTAATCAAACGATATCTCATTGTGTTCGACCTCAACTCCTTTATTCACATAATGTAGACTTGCATCCTTGGCGGATAGTGTAGAAGACTTGAAGACATCACTATGTGGCCACAACTTTCCTGAGTTGTTGATTCCTTTTTCATTGGACCAATACCTATATGACTTCAACGATCATGGGAGATCAGATTGTACTCCATGGTATACAGATATCTTCAGATTGATTTTGAGACTGGTTTCACTGGGCCTTGTTCGTGACTATGAAAACTTTTGGCATGTAACCTCATTTGTATTTGCCTATTCATGGCCATGAACACTTATTTGGTATATTTTCCACAAGGATATACATTGTATTCTTGGCATCCATGTATGTAAATTCAATATAGAATGTAATGAGCAATTGAGTTCATCCAGCTGGTTCTCTACCACTCCACTCCTGGGTTATTTATAATGTATTTCGGCCATTGCTGATACTCCTCTGATATCACACATTAGGGGGCATTTGTTATAGAAAGATTTGCCTCACCATTGCAATCTTTCACAGAGGGACTTTTTCCATTTCCCTATGCAGACTTGTCATCCCTTTTTGATGAATCCAGAGCTAAAAATATAAATTTTTCCACATATACATGCCCTAGCTACTATACATCATGGGTATACCCAGAATGCTCCACTACAGCCCACATACATCAGGATTTGTGCCAGAAAATACAAAACTGGAGTCGGATTTCCATCTCATGATAGGAGATCTCTGATCCTTGGCCTTCCATATACTGGAAACGTTCTGACTCGGCCCTTCAGTTGCATTATGAAGGCTATAAAATCACAATTTTGAGCTATGGAAAGGAGGAGAAAGAATTCAACTTTGAGATCAAAGTTACTCTGGAGAAATTAATTCATATTGAGTCTGCATCCCTTTGTCCCTCAATTCTGAGCACAGTCTTCATCCCTCAAGCTCTTTCCCTATTGTTGAGAGGACCTCATTGCCTCTTTCCTATGAGCTTGCCTTTGGTGGAGGATTGAAGTGGTGGAGACCTAGTTGGAAGGAACTTGGTTTCTTGGTTTTGAACTGTGCCGACATAGAAGTATGTAATGTTGTCACTTTTTTTGATCAATTATTAATAGAAATAATCCTTTCCCATCCTATTGGTATCGTGCAAATATATGATTATTATCCATGGGCATGTTTGTAATGTTTATTAATGGATTGTGCTATCTGATGTGCTAACCCCTTTATATTATCACTATGTACTTGCTCTACTTGTTTGTTGAGAACTGGTTGTAGGTATAAAGCTTTGGGTCAAAGTGCTCAATGGTGGAACATCATCGAATGTTGGATCGAGGTAGGCCTCTTTCTTATCTTGCACATTAGTTTACATAACATATGTTGGAATTGAGTTGATTTCTATAGTCATACCTGTCTATTGTGGTTTACCCTTGGCTATAGAGAGTTTTTCCCTCATAACACACATCTTCGTGTAGATACTTTGTACATTTTGTTCTGCTAGTTTTCTAGTGCTTCCTCTGAGTCTGATGATCATGCATTGACACTTCACCAGCTTAAATTCCCATCTGTTGTAGGATTAATGTAATCATGTCTTGCTGTCAATTTGTATATATTATCAAGTTCATAAGCACGATCTTATTCTCTAATGGGTTCTGTATATCTACGAACTTCATCAGGATAAAGAAGTGAAATGACCCTAAGGCCATCACCTTCAAATGTCACTCTTATTTTCTTTAAATCAACAACAATAGAATTATTGAAAGCCTAATCAATTCCTAACAGTGCAGGATAAGGACAGTTATCATCGATTATCTCAATCACCTCGAAGTCCACAAATTTTCTTACCCCATCGATGTTCATAGGGACATGCTCTAGTCTCCCAAAGGGGCTTATTACTTGTTGATTAGCCATTTTGAGCCTGATAGGGGAGTAAATCAACTTAGTTTTCCCCATCAGTGCCCAGGTCTGCTTCGTCATAACATTGACTTCTGACCCTAAGCTGAGGACCACATAGTCTATATCATAATCTCCAATCTGGGAATTAAGGTGTAGTTCCTTATTTTTCCTTCTCTTCCTAGATACTTGATGTACTTCTCTATTTAACAGAGGATCTATCCTGCCTATCTCATACTGGCTTATCATCTTTTGTAGTTCTTATACAACTCTTTCATCCTTGATCAAATTAATGCAAGTACATAAGAATTCCATGAGCTTGCTTGGCACTTTTCCTTCTCCAGGTGAAGAAGATTGATCAAATTCTAGAGGCATTCCACATTCTCTCACTTCTGGTTGTGTCTTTGTTGAAGAAGCCTTATCTCTTCCAAATTATTTTCTTTCCTCATGTTGGTAGCCCAACATATTTTTAACTTTTTAAATATCAAATAATAATCTATGTAGTTGCCTAACTGGGGTCGTACATTTTTATGTTCTTCATAAGCAATTTTTGAAACAACAAATGCAAGTTTTTGGTTATTCCTAGTGTTTTTGTTTCCATGCTTCGTTCATTACTGAAAGCATGAAAATGAAGCATTAAAACTTATCACTGTATTACCACTCTATTTAAAAGTTTTTGAAAGGCAAATGGCTCAACATTTTGGTTAATAAAGTATTTGTTCTTTGCTATGAAGTTCATTCTCTTTGTTTCCCTCCTCGAATGTCAAGCATGTTTATGGATTGTTATATGAATAAAAAAAGGTCCTTTTAATTTAACCATCAATATATTTTTGTGTGGTTCTTGGTCATACGTTCCCTTGTCACTAGAATTTGGTTTATAAGTTTCTTTCTCCTAAACTTTAGAACCTAACCCACCTTGTTGCGCAATCATTTTAAATTTTTAATTTATTTGGTCATGGCCTATACTATGTGGGAGGTGGCAGTCTGATCACAGTGAGCCCATGATTTCGAAGCTTAGTCGTGGGTTTTGCAACACCCCTCGTATTCATTTCAAACAAGGCCTATCTTTTGGTTGAGAATATTATGCTCATTTGCCATAGATTGTTGATGCATTTCAGGTCTGGAGTATACCTCTAGTCTATTCTTAGAAACCCTCCATATGCACTATGTTTGGGTGTTTTCTTGTCGAATTCCCATGGCCACGATTGTTAGTATTGAACCCAATGGCACTCAGACCTTGCTCCTATGTAATGATGCAAGGGAGGATCTCGAGGGTCACGGTTGTCTTGTTTTCCTTGAGAAATTCAAGGGCTTTAACCTTCAAACCGCTCAGAAATTCACCCTCTCATTTGATGGATGTCGAGCCAAGGTGGGGGACATTCAACTTGAAGTCACAGAGGAATTTTTAAGTCAAGCAACAGGTCTCCCTATGAGCGGGCAGAAGTGGTTCAAGAATGCCAAGGTCGAGGAGGTTCCGTGGAGTCTTTTCTTTACATCTCAAAAGATCAATGGTTGTGACAAAGGTATGCTAGTGTCCCTATTGAAAACCCAATGGCATGGTTTCCTTGCAGTGTTGAAATAGTTTGTGATGTGTGAAGACCATTTTGGTTTTGTCTTTCTATATCACCTGCGTTTACTCATGAATTTCATAAGGTTTCCATTAAACATGCCTTATTACCTGTGGAGAAGCTTGTATAAAATGACTAAGAGGTATAAGAAGCAACGTTTGGATTCAATCCTTTTCCACCACAGTTTGATAAAAATTATGCTTGCACATCAATTGAAGTTACAGAACGATGATTGAGATTCGTTCCTAACCCGAAATGGTTTCGCTAACTCATATGTTGTAGAGGTTGACAAACCCATGATTGAGGAAACTGTAGTCTATCCCAGAGTGTTCCCTTCATCTACACAGGCTTGTGTTACATCCACCCACAGTAAGCCTTTACCCGACTCAAAAGTTGTTGAGCAGACCCATGAACAAGATGCACAGCCTAACGCCTCTGCCAAAAATGAAAACAGACCTGTTGGTAAACCATCTAAAGGTGATATCGATTTAAGTTTTAAAAATAAGAGGGCAGGAAGGCTGATCTTGAGGAAGATATGAAATAAATCAAGCCCTCATGTGAGCTCGATCAAGACGATCGAGATCCATGAGAGCTCGGATTCCGAGATTGATAGATTTTTGGCCAAAGAAGACCCTCCTTCCTTCCAAACACACCTCGATCAGTGTTACAATTTCGTGGATAATCTATCGCTTTGTCTGAAGCATAGTGAAGGGTTTCCAAGTATTAATTTTGGTGTCAAATCTACAGGCCACATTGGGGACGTTCTGGTACACAACCATGGGTATTATCAATCGACCATCACACAGTCACAATGCGAAACATGTTTGTTCTGGATTGAAAAGTATTACACTGATATACCCATTTTACAGTCACAGATCAAATCCCTTACTGATCAGGTCAACCCCTTAATAGATGAAAATCGCAGGCTCAAGTCTATTGTTAAGGGACAAGGGAAATGCTTGAAAACTATAGGGAACGTCATATTAAAAAATTTCGAGACTGCAATAGCAGTAATAAATTTTGAGATCATGTGATTTGATTTGATTTTACAGTTAAAGGTAAGAATTTTTTTTTATCTTAAAATAGTGTTATATTTTGTTTATTGAATAATTTAGATTTCACTGTTAAAATAGACTAGCTACAGAATCAACAGATTCTGTAGCCAGTCTATTCTAATTCGAAATTTGGAAAATTGTGGTTAAATGAATATCTAAATTTCTTTATTTTATCTTTTCCTTTCAGGATATCTGGGAGTCTATGGTGACCAAGTGATCTAAATAATTTTTTTGCGGGGGCTTGTTAGCCTTATCTATGATCCATTTTTGTATAAACAAGAACAAACTTTTTTTTAGATTTTAAAGATTTAGTGTGATCTAGGGTAGTTATATTCCCCCTATATTTTTGTAATTAACAGATGATTGTATCTTATCTCATAAGATAAGACAGTTGCCTTTTTGAACCCTTTAAAAACTCATATTTTTTTTTGTAAAGAAATCATCTTGGCCTGGGGATGAAGTATGGACAATTAATTCACATACTTGAATGGAACAGAATGCTTATTATAGCTTTAGCTTCTTGTGTATAATTCTTAGTTTAAGTTTTGTTTATCTTGACATGATAATAGGTGTTGATAGATTTTGTCTTCATGCTTTATTATGAGTTGGGATAATTCATTTATAAATATTTTCCATATGTGATGTTTCAAATATTATATAGGGTGGTCATTTATTCAACTCAAATTATGAGATTTGTCTTTAATTTTTTGTTGAAACATTTAAATGCAAAGTTCTTACAATAAGATTTATCTCACTGTAATTGCTTGTAAATCATAAGATCGCCACTATTATTTGCATCTCTTCATTTTGTCGTTAAAATTCAACAGTCAATATATTGTTTTGCATTTATTCAGAACAGTTTCATAGTTCACTGCAGGTTTATCTCTTGGGCAGGCTAGCTGGACATTCTATAATTATACAGGTGATTGGATGCATGCTGAACAACCCATTAATAGGTTAGTTTATTTCTTTTATATTTTGTTTGTCTTTGAAACTCTTATGTGTGATCTGGTTTTGACTGTCCACATACTTATGTTTCATAGTATATATATTTTTTGTTTAATCTTAGATAAATAAAGAAAAAACAAAAAAATAGTTTATGTGCTTTCTTTATCCGCTTTTGTTAAAGGAACCATTTTTTCATAGATTTTCGTGAGTTCAGATTAAAACTCGCTACTTGTACATAAATTAGATAAACAGATCTGTATTGTAAATATTATTTAAAATAGTTATATATATATATATATATATATATATATATATATATACACACACACACATTAATGTAGTTATTTCTTAGTTTGCTCTTTTTCTTTTATTTGTTTCTTTTAGGACTTTTAGATTGGCCAACGGAGCCATTAAACCCGTCGGAACGAGTCATACAAAATGGCTTGGGTTATTTAGACAACCCCAGACTGGACTCGTTCTTCCAATTGATGGACGGTCATTTTTTCTCGTCAACAAATGGCGCTAGAAGGAGGGCATGAACACTATTGATGTTACGTGGAGGTCGCAAGACTCCTCCCCCACACATCCGCTCACCTATAGTAACAAGAAGTTGTTATGACAACAACATTACCTCTCAAACAACAACCTCAAATGGGAATCCTCAAATTACCATTGAGCCAGTAACACCAAACCCCCCAGGGTCCGATGTACAAGAAATTGTTCGTCAATCACTTCTAAGGACACATGGTGCTTTGTCTCATATCAGAAAACTAGGTCGTCCATTGAATCAACCACTAGATTTTTCTAATATTAGAGAGTAACTTGAAGGAACTGGTCTTATCCTAAATCCTATGGATCTAGATCACATCCTCACTCCTACAGTCGAAGGATCTGGTATCCCACCATCACCACCGCCTTCATCTCCTTCCTCTTTAGAAGAAGAGTCATCCGACGAAGACAGTTCTTCATCTCAACCTTCCACACCACCCACGCCTATAGAAATCCAAACAATCCCACCAAACCTTAGCTCGATCAAGATGTTGTGGCCATACTTGGACCCTAGCATCCTTTGCCTAAACATCCAGAGAAATGGCTCTCTAAATTCGATCCAGATTCCAAACAAATAGCTAAGGATCACATTAAAAAATTCATGCTAGCCATTAGACTCCGAAGCGTAGAACACGAAGATGTAGTATACAAAATTTTTCCATACACATTTGAAGGCAATGCCTCTACTTGGTATTTTTCCCAACAACCCCACACTATTGTATCTTGGGATAGATTCGAATATTGTTTCCTCGAGAAATTTGGAGATGACAAATGTCCCAAAGTCTTAGTCATGGAACTCTCCAGTTTAAAGATGAACCCCAAGGAAAAAATAAAAGAATTTAATCAAATCTTTCTAACTTTAGAGAATCGAATACCCACTAATTAAATGCCTACTGAAAATCTTATCGCCGCATACTACACCAAAGCCTTACACCAAAACATAGCAATCTGGGTAAAAAGGTCTAAGAAGGCAACATTATTGGAAGCCTTCAAGGAAGCAAGACAAATTGAGAAAGATATTCTAAACCTAAAGGAAAATATCAGTAACGAGGCAGAGATTACCCCATATTCCAAGAAGAAAATAGAAATTCTTCCTAGACCTCCCCAAACCAAAACTCAATTAGAGAGTTCAGATCTAGAAATTTTACATAAGGTTGTTCAGAAATTGTCAAATCAAGTCATAGATTTAAGCAGATCAACTAAAGAAGCTTCTTTAAGAAAAAGGTCTTACAAACCCCCTTTTAGAAATCATTTTCCCACAAACTGACCCAACTTAAATTCTAAAGGCCTTAATCTAGAAAGCCTACAGTATGCTATCCAGACAATTCTGGAAGCACATGATAACTTAGTTCCCCCCAAGATTCCTAAAGACGTGGTTGAACAAGAAACAATGGAAGAGGAAAAATCATCTCCCAACATTTTCGGGCATTTTTCGGATAGTATATTTCAAGCCAATTTTGAAACGGTGCATCCTTACAACACCAGAAACAGAACATAGAATAAATCCTCTTCTAAAACTGGAACTAATGCGCCCCAAAAATAGTCTAAACAAACTGAAACTAAACAGAATTTGGTAACTCCAAGTTTAGAATATGATTTGATTGAAGACCTTAAGAAACTTAGAGCTAATATTTTTGTTTATGAATTTTTGAAATTTCCTTTTCTTCTGCAAAAGATGCTTCAAAACATTACGGAAAATAGTAAAAACAACAATCTGAACAGCAACAAATTTGCAGAAAATAGCCCTAAAACACCTCAAAAGGTCCCTGTTAAAACGACACTAGAACCCTCTGATAAAAGAGACCTTGCTATAAAAAGCGTAAAAAATGTAGATAAAATAATCCCAGGGACTGCGACTAAAAATCAACAAAGTTCTGTTGTTAATACTTGTAGAAATGTCCCACCTTTTTTGTTGACCTTTGAAATTTTCAATAGGAATGTACATAATTGTATGGTAGATTCTGGCACATCGTCAAATGTAATGCCTTGGTCTATATGCCAAAAAATCAATGCTGAAGATCAATGCTCCAGTCTGAAAATTTTTCAGCTTGATCAGACCAGTGTTAAGGTAATAGGTGAATTAAAAAATTTCCTTATCAGATTATCATCTGATCCTAAAGTCCACTAGATTATTGATATTATTGTTGTTGACATCCCTGAAGTATATGGCTTATTTTTAAGTAGGGATTGGTCCGAACAGCTGCATGGTTACTTTACGACAGACTGGTCTCATTTATGGCTACCATAAAATGGAAAGCCTAACAGAATCAAGATCAATAATGAGCGTTACCTCAAGATTATGGTAACTGATTTAAATGACGTTAATGAACCATTTACTACTTCTGCTAATTCACCCGAAATGTAGGGAATGAACACCTTTTTCAGTAACTTCATGGCTGAAACTTCTACCATTTCTAACCCAGAATAACAGTCAGAACTCATGACATGCACATAGTCAATAGTTCTCCCTAAGGTGCCACATACAACTAATGAGAATCACATATGGTCTCTCTACTTCGATGGATTCAAATCTAAACAAGGAGCTGGTGCAGGATGTGTGCTCATTGACCCAGCAGGTAACAAAACTTTTATCGCTTGCCGATTAGAATTTGAATGCACAAACAATACTGCTAAATATGAGGCACTTTTGCAAGGTCTTAGAAAGGCACTAGACTTGAAAATATAGAATTTAATGGTATTCGACGATTCAGAAATTGTCATCAGATAGGTAAGAAATTCCATTCATTGCCTATCTCCACACCTGAAAAGTTATCAAGCTGAGGTATGGAATCTAATGCACAATTTTTTTTCATTTAACATTAATTTTATTCCAAGATTAAATAATTTTGAGGTTGACTTGTTGGCTAATGTCACTTCTAAACTTTTTCTCGCAGAAGGCCTTTCTCCGAATGCATTTTCTGTTGAGTTTTTGTTCAAACCATCCGTCCGAGACAACATCACTAATTGGAGAGTGTTCGATGATGATCAACAGATCATCAATTTCCTACACATGGAAGATACTTTCCAAGGTGCGGTTATCATTGAAGGCACCCACAACGAAGACCTGCGCAATTTTATTGTAATATTAGACCCAAGATCTCTAGAATCAACATCAAATCTAGTAAATTCTATCCCAAAATCTGTGGTAAAATTAGAAAAGTTTTATGATTTGCATGATAAATTCAGAAAATCAGTAAATTGTAAAACAAACAGTTCTTCCTTGACCCATGAAAAAGTGAATCTAGGAACTAAAGATAATATACAATGCATCAATTTGGGAACGTGATGTTCTAAGCAAGAGAAGTAAGTCTTTATTAAGTTGTTTAAGGAATTTAAGGACGTCTTTGCTTGGACATATGATGATCTAAAAACATTTGATCCTAACATTATACAACACATTATTCCCATGAAACCCCAGACTCAACCTTTTCAATAGAAGTTAAGAAAAATGCACCCAAAAGTTGAACCAACAGTCAAGAAGGAACTAAACAAACTATTGAATGCAAAGATAATATTCCTGGTGAGACACACATAGTGGCTCTTTAATCTTGTCCCTGTGAGGAAGAAAAGTGGCGAAATTCGACTATGTGTCAATTTCTGAAATTTAAACCAAACCGAGCATCTGATAAAGACAACTACCCTATTCCTCCAATGGAAAAAATTCTCCAGCAAGTATCCAGTTCTGAAATATTGTCACTACTAGATGGTTTTTCAGGGCATAACTAGGTCCTCATGTCTCCTCCAGACCAGCTGAAAACCACTTTCCGTACTCCATGGGGTATCTATGCTTATAGGAAGATGCCCTTTTGGCTTATAAATGTCGATGCCACTTTCCAGAGAGCGATGGATATCTCTTTTCATAGTCTAATCAATCAATCTGTAGTAGTCTATCTAGATGATGTCACTATCTTCTCAAAGAATAAGGGAGATCATTTAGCTCATCTGAGATTTGTTCTACAACGATGTCATAAGTACGACATCTCTCTAAATCCTAAAAAATATATCTTTGTAGTGGAACAAGGAAAGTTGCTTGGATTCATAGTATCCAATGAAGGGATGATCATTGACCCCAAGAGGACTCAAGTCATTTCAAAACTTCCTCCCCACTCTTCCAAAAAGTCTATGCAATCCTTTTTAGTTTAGATAAATTTTGTTAGAAGGTTCGTCCTAAGTTTTTCAGAAATGGTTAGGCCATTACAAAACTTAATAAAAAAGGACGTGCAATACCATTGGGGACCTCAAGAAAGTCAATCTTTTGACTCAATAAAAAAAGCCATAGTGGAGGCTCCATCCCTAATGAGCCCTGACTTTTCACAAGATTTCATTCTTTACACGTTTGCCTCTGATCGATCTTATGTCCTTGTGCTAACTCAAAAGAATGCTAAAAACAATGAAGTTCCTATTGCCTTTATGATCTCAGCCTTTAAGGGAGTAGAGCTTAATTATTCAGCTATAGATCAACAAGATTACACTGTTTTTAAAGCGGTAAAACATTTTCGATCTTATCTACTGAAATCTAGAGAGAAAGTCATTGTTCCTTACCCCGCTATGTAAGGTAGCTAGAGAGGTAGTTGGGGGGCCTAGAGGGCCCATAGTGATAATAGTGGAGTTCATTCAATGTAAGGTGGACTAGGTCTACTATATTATTAAATAAGACCCACTATGGCAGTTAGATATAATAAATGTAAGAGGACTTCTTAGAAGGTTCTACTTCTAGAAGATTCCTCCTCTAGAATGTTCTTAGAAGA
>SNQJ01S0109683.1:29171-41520 GCA_010110895.2 Picea sitchensis
ATTATGAGTCTAAATACTAGTGATGAAGGGTATAATAATGGAAAAAAGTATGGGCAAAAAGGTGCAATATGTGGTCCTAACAGCTGCCAGCATGCTTAAGGAAAACACCTTGACTATAAGTGTGGAATAGAGCTAGGAGTTAAGCAACACCAAGCCTAATGATCTATCACTTAGTAAATATATTGTAGGCATAAATCAATGATCCAATCAAAGGGGAATTAAGTTGTGGGTAGACTAGTGATGCCCTCAAAGAGAAATCAAGTTGTAGCATGCAATTTTCATACTGAACAAGCAGGAAATTGAACCCAACAATAAATTAATCAACCAATTGGTTGTGGAAAACCAACCAACATCATGATTAAAGGTGAATTCAATCTGTGGGTAGTCTATACGCTTTGTAGGTAGTGTATTATGCAATTCAATGTTGTGCATATGATTTGCACAAAACACAAGCAAGTAATTGAATCCAATAATGATTTGACACCATAAATAAAACAAGTATATACAAATAACCACAACCACATAGCAATTAAACACCATAAAAAATATAATTTACACTTGAGAAACTCGGAGGAAAAAATGTAGCATTGAATGGCTTTGCTGAATGTTTAAATCTCAACAATTGCAAGATTACAATGGTGTTGTGTTTCTCTGGAGTAGGGGCTTCTCTTCTTTGACAAAGAGCCCCTTCTCAAATTTTGTGAATGGGGCGATAGGAGGTGCTATCTTTTTTGGCATTAGTAGGAAGGCCAAGTGTCCCCAACTCTTCAAATCCCTAACTCAAGTGCTTTTCCACTCCTTTGTCTCTTTATTGTGAGCATTCATTTCAAAAATCCCTTTGTTATTTGTCTTATTTTTAATTCTTTAATTATTTTTTGCTTTCGTTGGCAATGTGACACTTTAGAGGTGAGCAATAGTGGATTGAACAAGTGTGGTGCCCTTCACTTTGTCAGTGACATCCTCTTACCTTACTATTAACTTTGTATCCTCGAGCTTCGCTTCCATAGCCGATATTCTTGATTTGTTGAGTGTCTTGCATTTGAGTTGAGCCATTAAATATGTTCATTGTTTGTTGGAGATTCATTTCAAATCATACATCCTAGTGTGAGGTTTTTGGTCTCCAAAAGATAACTTGTGAAGGAGATGGAAGCACATGGCCTCCACTTGTCTCCCTAAGTCCACTACTTCATCAGATATGAACGATTGACCCTTGTGTATGGATTAAGGAAGAAATAAAATAAAAAGGAAAAGAAAAGACGAAGTGCGAACTGTGTGGAAGACACATGGATTGAGATTGGGTCGAAGTGGCCAAATGAACAGAAAAGAAGGAGATAAGTATGGGAAAATGATCCATTAGACGAGACAATCGAGGAGAAAAAATCAACAAGGAATATGGATCGAGGACAACTCAACAAGCAAAAAAAGCCACCAATGGATGCTTGGGAGCACCTCGTGGGAAAGAAGGAAAGACAGGCTGGTGAAGCTTGAAAAACGTGGGTCAAGTTGACCTAGGGTTTTAGACACCTAGATTTTTGGTATCTAGGGTTTTGACACCTAGTTTTTGGCCTAAGGTTGTCAGTGAGTCATGGTAATGTATAAATAAAGGTCTAGAGGACCTGGGATAGGCAGAGTCGGTTGAAGGTGGATTATTGTTGTTGAGTGACTGCTGTGTGAGAGAGAAGTGTTGTGTGTGAGAGCCTTATGGTATTGTAAGATCTTCAGCTGGGTGCGAAGATCAAACCTACAGCTGGGTGCACTAGGAGGGGAGAGAAGAAGAGAGAGAGAGAGAGATCTGCAAGCTAAGAGCCCAGATCAAAACTGTATGTTTTCATATAATATCAAGAAATGCAGTTCTGTGGATGTAGCCCTAGGGAGAGGGTGAACCACGTATATCTTGTTGTCTATGTGGTTGATGTTGTGTTGTTCTACCTTCTATTATTATGTTATTGCATTATTATGTTAGATCTGATATATAACTGTGCGAAGTATGTTTATGCTTGGTAGAGAGTAGTTATATCTCTGTGTGTTGTTGCCTTGGATCCACTTGCATTTCCTCTAGTTTTAGACACCTATGTCGTACAACCCCCTATTGCTACTTCGGGTGAGACTGCATCTGCTTTGCAGGTGTTACCGAAAGGGACAATAGTTAGGGAATTTTGGTGAGTTGTTAGAGATGAACCCTGGGTCTGCCCTTGTGCCAACAAATGGTTCCGTTTCTGGGACCATGATCTTCTTGAGGGAATGTCAAGGTGGTTTCCATTGAAGACAAAGATTTAGAATTAGATAGAAGAACAAGAAAATTACTTTGCAGAATCCCAGAACAAGAACCCTAATATTATTATAGAGGATTGGTTGGGAAGGTATATCTTTACTGATATAGATGATATTTTCTTTGGAGGAATTCATAAGGATCTATATGAGTGGTTAGCCAGATTAGTAGATACCCAGTTTGAGATCTGATCTAGACCATCTGTGGTTTAGACGATGGTGTTGATCAAGGAGGTCAAGAGAGTTGATAACGTCATGTCAAGAACAGTAGATCACTAGTTCGATAGTACTATTGGAGAGTACATCACTGAGTTTTCCATTGACAGAGTTGAGTCGTATAGCCAAGTAGAGAGATATTTCTTTAAGGGACCTAGAGGAAAATTTTTACACTTCTTAAAGTTGAAGATCAAGATGTTATTGCATGAGAAGAACATCTTGAAGATACAGTAAGTGGTCCGATTGAAAAGCTAATGTTTAAGAATTCAGATAGCGACGACAACACAGAGGTTGGACATACACTCAGTGGGAGAATCTTCAGAGAGGTCCCTCTGGTGAAATTGTTTGAACAGAACCAAGAACCACTATATAAATAAGGGTTCTACAGTGGAGAGGAATAATAAGTATTGATCGAGGAACATTCAGGGTTCGTTGGGCCAGAGGAAGGGAAGAATGAAGAACCTCGCTGAGAAGAATAAAAAAATTTAGGAACTACAAAGACTGTTGAAGTAAGAAATATTACTCCTCCTGTTGTTTTAGAAGAATTAAGTAACCAGATTAGCCAAAGTCAGTAGACCACTCAGAGCACTGTTACTAGCAGTTTAGCACATACTCAGTCAGGAAACCTAGGAAGATCTATGGCAGATGAGATGAGGCTACCTATATTTAGGGGAGATGGATATGAAGGTTTTGATCAACATTGGTTCTTATACGAAGCTGTATGGAGTATTAAGAATGTCAATGACGAAGAAGATAAGAGGGATTAGTTCAACACTACCTTAAGAGGGCTCAGTTTAATGGAGTTGCACAACCTAAACCGCTGAACAAGATCAAGAATGGGCTAAGTGTAGAATTCAAGAAACCCAAGTTGGAGTCACAATGCATCACAGAATTGAAAGAGATTAAGAAGAAAATAGCTGAACCTGTTTGGGAGTTTGATCAGAGGTTTAATACCTTAAAAATCCATTTGAGTTTTCAGATCCCAAATGATCAGAATAATGAATGGTTCATTGCTTCCCTCCTACCACACATTAGATTCCCTCTGATGCAGTAGAAATTTGCTTCATAGGCTGAGGCATTGGGCATCACCACAAAACTAGAATCAACCCCTATGGGAGAATCCAGCTCAAGTATGAGTCAAATCTTGAGTCAGTTAACTATCTTATCTCTGCAAGTCGAAGATATGAAGAAAGATAAGGGAAAATATAGAAGAGAAGAAATATGGTGTATTAGATGAAAATCAAAAGGCCATGACAAGGAGCATTGTCCTCTGTTTCATGAACACTTGGCTTCTGGAGCTCCAAGCTCGTTGAAGCAGGTTACTCTACCTTGGTGTGAGGTATGTAGAAATAGAAATCACCCTGGTGAATGCTATTACATGAAAAAATATGTTCAGACACCTACAACTATTTACTTCACATTTTGTAAATTCGTGGGGCATGATGAGAAGGACTATATAGATTATGACCTCTTGAATGAAATATCAAGATACACCTATAGGATTCAAGGTGAAGTACAACAGGAAGGAAATACTACGCAGTTTCACTCTCCAGGAAGAGGAAAATTCAACCCTCATGGTGGATTCAAAGGAAGAGGACGAGCATGAGGCATGGGTCGAGGTCGAGGTCAAATCATTTGTTATAACTGCACACAGTCATGACACTTGGAAAGGGACTATTATAACCCGTGTACCACTTTCAGCTACTACAACTCATTCAAACATGTCATTGAATATTGTCCAATGTTGTTAACCAAACTTCAGGAGAGACAAGGAGGTAACCAACAAGTACAACTAATTTCAGTAAAACCTCACGGAGAGGATCCCAGAGTTGTTGTTATCACTAGAGGAGGCACTATTACAGGAGAAGATAGAGTGACCCCAGGAAATACTACAGAAGAATCAAGGGTCAGAAGAGATGCAGAGAAGACACAAGTGTTTGATGCAAGGAAAGAAAAGTAAACATTTGAGGAGGTGTTGACGGGCGAAAATGACCATTCATCAATTGGAAGAACGAGTCCGGTCCGTGGTTGTCTAAAGAACCCAAACCGTTTGGTATGACTCGTTTCGATGGGTTTAATGGCTCTGTTGTCCAATCTAAAAGTCCTAAAAGAAACAAATAAAAGAAAAAGAGCAAACTAACAAATAACTACATTAATGTGTGTGTGTGTATATATATATATATAACTATTTTAAATAATATTTACAATACATATCTGTTTATATAATTTCTATACAAGTTGCGAGTTTTAATATGAACTCATGAAAATCTATGAAAAAATGGTTGCTTTAACAAAAGAAGATAAAGAAAGCACATAAACTATTTTTTTGTTTTTTCTTTATTTATCTAACATTAAACAAAAAAATATATACTATGAAACAAAAGTACGTGGACGATCAAAGCCATATCACACATAAGAGTTTCAAAGACAAACAAAAGATAAAAGAAATAAACTAACCTATTAATGGGTTGTTCGGCATGCATCCAATCACCTGTATAATTATAAAATGTCCAGCCAGCTTGTCCAAGAGATAAACCTGCAGTGAACTTTGAAACTGTTCGGAATAAATGCAAAACAGTATATTGACTGTTGAATTTTAACGACAGAACGAAGAGATGAAAACAATAGTGGTGATCTTATGATTTACAAGCAATTACAATGAGATAAATTTTATTGTAAGAACTTTGCATTTAAACGTTTCAACAAAAAATTAAAGACAAATCTCATAATTTGAGTTGAATAAATGATCACCCTATATAATATCTGAAACATCACATATGGACAGTATTTATAAATGAATTATCCCAACTCATAATAAAGCATGAAGACAAAAGATATCAACACCTATTATCATGTCAAGATAAACATAACTTAAACTAAGACATCATACACAAGAAGTTAAAGGTGTAATATGCATTCTGTTCCATTCAAGTCTGTGAATTAATTTTCCATACTTCAGCCCCATGCCAAGATGATTTCTTTACAAAAAAAATTATGAGTTTTTAAAGGGTTTAGAAAGGTAACTGTCTTATCTTATGAGATAATATACAATAATCTGTTGATTACAAAAATAGAGGGGGAATATAACCACCCCAGATCACACTAAATCTTTAAAAGCTAAAAAACGTTTGTTCCTATTTATACAAAAATGGATCATAGAAAAGGCTAACAAGCCCCCCCCAAAAAAAATCCTTCAGATCACTTGGTCACCATAGACTCCCAGATATCCTAAAAGGAAAAGATAAAATAAAGAAATTTAGATATTCATTTAACCACAATTTTCCAAATTTCGAATTAGAATAGACTGGCTACAGAATCTATTGATTTTGTAGCTAGTCTATTTTAACAATGAAATCTAAATTATTCAATAAACAAAATATAACACTATTTTAAGATAAAAAAAAAAATCTTACCTTTAACTGTAAAATCAAATCAAATCACATGATCTTAGAATTTATTACTGCTGTTGCAGTCTCGACATTTTTTAATATGACGTTCCCTGTAGTTTTCAAGTGTTTCCCTTGTCCCTTAACAACAGACTCGAGCCTGCTATTTTCATCTATTAAGGAGTCGACCTGATTAGTAAGGGCTTTGATCTATGATTGTAAAATGGGTATATCAGTGTAATACTTGTCAATCCAGAACAAACACGTTTCACATTGTGACTGTGTGACGGTCAATTGAGAATACCCATGGTTGTGTACCGGAATGTCCCCAATGTGGCCTGTAGATTTGTCAACAAAATTAATACCTAGAAACCCTTCACTATGCTTCAAACAAAGAGACAAATTATCCACAAAATTGTAAGACTAATCGAGGTGTGTTTGGAAGGAAGGAGGGTCTTCTTCGGCTAGAAATCTATCAATCTTGGAATCCGAGCTCTCATGGATCTCGATTGTCTTGATCGAGCTCACATGAGGGTTTAATTTATTTTGTATCTTTCTCGAGATCAACCTTCCTACCCTCTTATTTTTAAAACTTAAATCGATATCACCCCTAGATGGCTTACCAATAGGTCTGATTGCATTTTTGGCAGAGGTGTTAGGCTGTGCATCTTGTTCATGGGTCTGCTCAACAACTTTTGAGTCGGGTAAAGGCTTAATGTGGGTGGCCATAACACAGGTCTGTGTAGATGAAGGGAACACTCTGGGATAGACTACGGTTTCCTCAATCACAAGTTTGTCAACCTCTATAGAATATGAGTTAGCGAAACCATTTCGGGTTAGGAACGAATCCCAGTCATTGTTTTATAACTTCAATTGATGTGCAAGCATATTTTTTATCAAATTGTGGTGGAAAAATATTGAATCCAAATGTTTCTTCTTATACCTCTTAGCCATTTTATACAGGCTTCTCCGTAGGTAATACGGCATGTTTAATGGAAACCCTATGAAATTCATGAGCAAACATAGGTGATATAGAAAGACAAAACCAAAACGGCCTTCACACGTCATGAACTGTTTCAACACTGCAAGAAATCCATGCCACCAGGTTTTCAATAGGGACATTAGCATACCTTTGTCACAACCATTGATCTTTCGAGATGTAAAGAAAAGACTCCACGGAACCTCCTCGACCTTGGAATTCTTGAACCAATTTTGCCCACTTGTAGGGAGACCTATTGCTTGACTTAAAAAGTCCTCTATGACTTCGAGTTTAATGTCCCCCACCTTGGCTTGACATCCATCAAATGAGAGGGTGAATTTCTGAGCGGTTTGAAGGTTAAAGCCCTGGAATTTCTCAAGGAAAACAATCCAGCTGTGACCCTCGAGATCCTCCCTTGCATCATCGCACAAGAGCAAGGTCTAAATGTCATTGGGTTCAATCCTAACAACCGGGGCCATGGGAATTCGACAAGATAACACCCAAACACAGTGTGTATGGAGGGTTTCTAAGAATAGACCAGAGGTATACTCTAGACCTGAAACTCATCAACAATCTATGGAAAATAAGCAGAAGATTCTCAACCAAAAGATAGGTGTTGTTTGAAATGAATGTGAGGGGTGTTGAAAAACCCAAGACTAAGCTTAGAAATGATGGGCTCACTATGATCGGACAACCACCTCCCACATAGTACAGGCCACGACCAGGTGCATTAAAAATTTTAAATGATTGCGCAACAAGGTGGGTTGGGTTCTAAAGTTTAGGAGAAAGAAACTTATAAACCAAAGTCTAGTGACAAGGGAACCTATGACCAAGAACCACTCAGAAATATATTGATGGTTAAATTAAAAGGAAATTTGTTGATTCATATAACAATCCATAAGTGATCCGAATGGATCTCCGCATGTGAAAGAACTTAGCGCCATGTTGATTTCAAGGTGGTGACAAAAGTGTTTAAGTGGATTTAAAATGATGCTTTCTTGAGTTTTATTTCTCACGCATTTAATTATGCATTTGTGGGAAAAATATTCTATGCATTTTTCATATTAGTTTGATTAATGCTTTATGAAGTGCTCATGCATTTAATTATGCATTTTATGAGCTTTAATAACTAATGCATTATTATTATTCACTTGTAATTAAAATGATTAATATTTGTGAGACAAAATTTGTCTCACATATTATTCATTTAGTAATTATGGAAATTGGTTTTCATGTGAGAAACCACCTCACACCAATTTGCCATTTTTTCTCAATTGTAGGTTGAGAGAATCAAGGGCATGGTTGGAAAGTCTTTGGGTAGTTTTGAGACTTTTCCATTTTTGAGCCTAAGATGGTTGAAGATCTTACTTTTAAGGATCTTGTTTTTTCTTCTTTGTAATCAGATCCTACAATTGTGGATCTTGTAATTAATGCTCTTAGTTGGAGAGTGAGTAAGGAAAAAGTATATATATTCCTTATGTGAGCCATGTTGAAAAAGGAGAAGAGAGGAGAGAGTGCTTAGCTATTGAAAGCCATAGTGTTGAGCTAATGAAGACCCATAGTCCTTGAATGTAAGAGATTTTTGAGAGCTCACTTTGAAGAAGAAATATAGAAGATCTGCATTCCAGTTGGCGCAGGTCCAGAGACGTAGCCCCAGAGGTGGAGGGGTGAACTCCGTTATCAACATCGGTTGTCTCTCTCTTATTTGCCTTGTGTTTTATCCTCCTTAATGTTCATTTGTATTATGTTTATGCTTGTAATGCATTATGATAAATGAACTAATATGCTCAATAAAACCTGTATAAGCCATAGTCAATTTAAAGATCCTCACATTGTAAACATTTGGGAGAGTAGTACTCGACCCGNGCCATTTTTTCTCAATTGTAGGTTGAGAGAATCAAGGGCATGGTTGGAAAGTCTTTGGGTAGTTTTGAGACTTTTCCATTTTTGAGCCTAAGATGGTTGAAGATCTTACTTTTAAGGATCTTGTTTTTTCTTCTTTGTAATCAGATCCTACAATTGTGGATCTTGTAATTAATGCTCTTAGTTGGAGAGTGAGTAAGGAAAAAGTATATATATTCCTTATGTGAGCCATGTTGAAAAAGGAGAAGAGAGGAGAGAGTGCTTAGCTATTGAAAGCCATAGTGTTGAGCTAATGAAGACCCATAGTCCTTGAATGTAAGAGATTTTTGAGAGCTCACTTTGAAGAAGAAATATAGAAGATCTGCATTCCAGTTGGCGCAGGTCCAGAGACGTAGCCCCAGAGGTGGAGGGGTGAACTCCGTTATCAACATCGGTTGTCTCTCTCTTATTTGCCTTGTGTTTTATCCTCCTTAATGTTCATTTGTATTATGTTTATGCTTGTAATGCATTATGATAAATGAACTAATATGCTCAATAAAACCTGTATAAGCCATAGTCAATTTAAAGATCCTCACATTGTAAACATTTGGGAGAGTAGTACTCGACCCGTTTACGAATCAATAAGCATGATTGACATTTGAGGAGGGAAACAAAGAGAATGAACTTCATAGAAAAGAACAAAGACTTTATTAACCAAAATGTTGAGCCATTTTCCTTTCAAAAACTTTTAAATAGAGTGGTAATACAGTGATAAGTTTTAACGCTTCGTTTTCATGCTTTCAGTCATGAACGAAGCATGGAAACAAAAACACTAGGAGTAACCGAAAACTTGCATTTGTTATTTCAAAAATTGCTTATGAAGAACAAAAAAATGTACGGCCCCGGTTAGGTAGCTACATATACTATTATTTGATATTTAAAAAGTTAAAAATATGTTGGGATGCCAATAATGACGACTTGCTGGGAGAAGCAGATATCTCTATATCACTGACGAGTTCAGGTTAAAAATGTTTGAATGATTTCAAATCAAAGAACAACTGAAAATTCATTTGAGCATATTTAATAATCATGACGTGGTCCAGATTAAGATATATTTCATTAAAACGAATGAAATCTGGTGACAGACTTCACAAATGAAAGCCACGATGTTTAAGTTAAGGGCTCCAATATTGTTGACAGGGCCACTGCTGCTACCAGATGTCCCTAGCCTCGACAGGGATGTCAATTAACCCACTTTGACATCTGTATTCTGTCCAAGAAATTTCAAATCAGAATGAAGGATGCTTATGACCAAAATCAAGATTTATACCTGAGAATTTTCTTTAACCTGACATCGCTTTGTTGCCAGCGGGCCTGTTCAATACCCCAACGAAGTTGTCTTGGCATCATGCATGCATTTACCCACTGCCAACAGACCTGTTCAGTGTCCCAGTGGGTTTAAAAACACTTCCCACAACTCTTTGAGAAATTATTCACATTCTGATATAGTTTTAAAGACATTTAACAGAGCGGGGTGACGCTGAAAATTCCAGTTTTTACACAACTTAATATTTTCTAGGCCTTTACATTTTTTCTTGCTAACCTTCATCAAGATCTAAAAATAATTTATTAATAAAACTAATTTTCGAGGACAGGGAGGCATCGTTGAGTTTCTTTCTTAAGAGCAGGGACATCGTAAAGAGTTTTTAAAGATAGTCGTGTCTACTCTCAAATGCAAATTGAAACCAAGAAATCAATTCTCAAACAAAATACCATCTTTAACTAGTTTACGTTTTTAGAAAAACACAACAATTGATGCTCTGACAGCCCTTGACAGTTATTTTGAGATGAAGAATTATGTTCTCTTCTTATGAACTAGACTGTAATACATGCATGTTTGACTCAAAAGGGCCAATAAACAACAAATACAAATAAAAACAAACCAGAAAAGAAAAAAGAAAGCAAAAGAAACAAAAAAAAAAAAAATATGTACAAAAGGTGTATCTAAGATTTGTCAGGTGAAATACCTTTTGAGAGCTTGGTCATTCACCGGGAAGGTCTTTGGCTGTCCCTCTAAATTATGCAGGCAAAAAGAACTAGGACCTAGTTTTTCAGCGATTAAGAATGGTCCCAACCACATGTTTTGGAACTTAGTATGCTCACCTTTCCCCTCATGAGGTCTTTCCCATTTGAGGACAAGATCACCTACCTCAAAATTCCTATCTGAGTCAGAATTCAAATCGAACTAGCTTTTGACAATAAGTTGATGTTGATCCAATTTTTGTTTTGCTTGAGTCCTTACCTCTTCTAAATTTAGCAAAGCATTAAGCCGAGTTTCCAAAGGAGGACAGTCTTTTTTCTGAACCTTCTGCGATAACTGCAGAGATGGAAGGAGAACGTGCAATGGAAGAATTGCTTCCCTACCATAAACGAGGAAAAAGGGGGAATTACCAACAACAATTTTTGGAGTTACCCTATCAGCCCAGATTGCATTGAATAGTGCATTATGCCAGTTTTTGTGGTTTTCAGAGACTGTCCTCTTGATGATCTTGATCAGGTTTTTGTTTGTCGATTCCACCAAACCATTTCCTTTGGGGTAATAGCTGGAAAAATACTTTAGTTTTGTCCTTTTTTCTAAAGAAAAAGAACTCATGTCAAGAGACAAAAAATAGGAAGCATTATCGAACACTAGACATTTAAGAATACCGAAACAAGTGATAATGTTTGAATTAAGGAAGATATTACCTGACTGGTGTTTACCACTTTTAATGGTGCAACCTCGGACCATCTGGTGAAATAGTCTATCGTTGTAATGATGTATTTATGCTGCTATGAGGAAGTGGGGTTAATTGGGCCAATGATGTCAAGACCCCATTGCTGAAAAGGGAAATCCATCGAAACAGGTTGCAGTGGGAATGCTACCTTTTGTACTCGTCCAGAAGCATTTTGAAAGATTACACATTTGCGGCATAATGCATGGGCATCTTTGAAAAGGGTGGGCCAGTAATACCCCTCCCTTAATACTTTGTGGGCAGTAGTGTCTCCACCGAAATGCCCACTAGCTTTTCCTGCATGTAATTCTGATAAGACTTTATCTTCTTCATCTCTTTCCAGACAACGCATAAGGATTCCATCAAAATTTTGACAAAACAATATACCATTCACTAGTTGGAAAGGTGAAGATTTTAATATCAACTCTCTCTTCTCTTTTGGATCAAGGTGACGAGGATATGAATCATGTGTTAGATAAAACTTAATGTCATTTTACCAAGGACTTGTAGGATTTTGTACACAGCAGATTTGATTTTGATTATGTTGATCTTCAATGAACATACCGGTTTGATTCTGTTGTTCTATAACTGAATCAAAAACTAATTTACATAGACCTTGGCCTCTAACAATTTGTCCTAGAGTGATCTCGAGGTCATATTCTTGTAAGGATGTGATCCAATTTGCCCGTTTCTCACCCAGTTCTTTCTATACTAACAAATTTCTGATAGCGTGTTAATAACCAATACCAGATCTAAAGATATAATAAACACAATTACTGAATACACAATAGATCCACAAAGCAAGATAGAAGAAACTACACTTTATTATTACCAAACCCTTGAGGTAGGGCAACACCATACAATGGATCCTATTATGGAAGGGATCC
>SNQJ01S0109684.1:1709-18560 GCA_010110895.2 Picea sitchensis
TTAAAATTATTAAGTTTAATAAATTTTATTATAAAAGTCAATCAAACTCTTGTCGTCAACTTTTATTTAAATTTAAAATTATTAAATTTAATAAATTTTATTGAAGTTATAGTTTTTCATACTTGAAGATACAATGCCTATTGGATGAAAGGTATAGTAAAGATTTATAAACTACGTGGACATCAAACACATATAGTGTAATAACAAAATGATTAATTGGCACATCCACATTTCAAGGTTCATCTTTTTCAACTACTCCTTTTGTGATAGTTGATATTAAGGTTGGATTGCATCTTTTGTAATAGTTGATATCAAGGTTGGATTGTATCTCAAGTTTAAACAAGGTAAGAATGGGTAAGAATAGATTGAGCAATCAACTAAATGGGTCAATAAAATCATTTTTATTTATTGAAGTTATAGTTTTCCATGCATAAAGATATAATGCTTAATGAAAGGTACAGTGAAGATTTATAAAGTATGTGGACATCAACACATGGTGTAATAGCAAAATGATTAATTGGCACATCCACATTTCAAGCTTAAACTTTTTCTACACGTTTAAAGAAGGTAAGAATGGATTGAGCAATCAACTAAATGGGTCAGTAAAATCTTTTTTTGGATTGAGTAATCAACTAAATGGGTCAATAAAGTAATAAAGTCATTTTTATTGACTTATTTTTTTTTCTAAGATTGAGCAAAATAAAGTCATTTTTATTGACTTATTTTTTTTTCTTTGTAACGTGGGAATTTTTTTCAATTTTGATTTAATTAAATTCAATATATTTTTTTAAATAAATTCAAAATTAAGAATGTAAAAATGACTTAAATGATAAATTAATTAAAAAAAAGAAAATTATAATTATCAATTTTATTAAAAAAATTTAAAAGTCATATTTAATAATTGTTTTTACCCTTTCAAAAAAAGGTGATGTCATTTTAGTGATAGTTAGTGCTCCATACACCCTTGCTTTTGTTGCTGGTGATTCTCAATATATATACCCAGATCGAAAGTCAATAGTGAAGGTAGTGGTTAACCCGCTATCAGTTTCAAAGGAGGAGGAGCAAGCAATAGAACCTCGTTAAGTTTACCCCGTAGCTAAGACAGAGGCAACCGGATCAACAGGTGAATCTATTCTTTTTTGTGATTTCAAATCTTCTTAATTAAACAACATAAACATTTTTTCAAATATTGTCTTTTTAATTTTTTCATTCTTTAATGCACGTTTTTTTATGATTATTTTGTTTTTGGAAAAAAAACAAAATCAATGTTTTTTTTCCTTTAACCTAAAACTTAACATTATTAAAATCGTATAGAATTTTTCGAATAATCTAACATAAATTATCTAGAAAAATTCTAAACTATTATGAATAATTGTGAAAGTCTACATTCTCAAATTATTAATATCGAAGAGGTTAAGTGACATTTCTTTTTTAAAGCTTTGATTTTGTTTTGTCCCTCTCTCGAGGTTCAAGGAATGTTAAAGGTTTTAATTCTATGTTTGATTGAAAATGTTAACACTATTCAACATTATAACCATTTTCTATGCAAAACAATAAAAGAACCCAAGTCACTAGATTCAAATTCCATAGTTCTAACCACTACATTAGAGAACTTCAAATATTTGATCTTTGGATGTATTTCTATTTTTTTCATCTGTAACTAACAATGCATTATTCCTTTATCATATTTTTGGACTTTGCATTTATTAATCATTTAATTAGTAACATTTAATCTTTTCATCTTTATCCTCATCCCTCTAACTTTATTTCAAGTAGCATAGATTCTTATGGAGGACCAATGAAAAACTTTTGTTGTTTAAAATGTCTTAATTAAAATATATTTATGTTAATATATATTTTTTAACATTATAAAAAGTAATTGAAAAAGATTACTGTTTTGTTTATTAATATTATGTTTTAACATTAAATGTCACATGATGACATAGATTCTCACACCCAAAGATGAAAAGTCCCAACACCTAGATGGAAACATGTGAAATTAGGAGGTTGGTCACTATAATCTCACCAACTCTCCTCTACAATTTAGTCAAAGGTGTACCTAATTTAAGGAGGCATTCCCTATGGTTATTAGGCTCACTTTATGTAGTATAGAGTGGGAGTAAAGGGAACCTAACAACATGGACAAATGAAAATGAAAAAGTTTAAAGAGTTGTGGAAGATGGATGAAAGGGACCTAGTGCCTTGTTGTTTGGGCTATGGAGTCATGGATGCAATCTAAGAGGGTTGTTCTACTAAAATATTTTGAAACAAAGTGTTAGAAGGTAAGGAGGGAAGGGACTCACAATAAGAGCTCCAAAACCCAACCAAAGAAATGAGTTATTAAGCATTCACTCACCACAAAAGATCTATGGATTTTAACCTCCTTCTCTCTTGGACAAGGCACAAATGCACTCACAATAGGATATCTAGGGCTTGAATTCCTCTCCACACATAAATAAATTGTACATAAATGACAACTTTTCTTAAACAAGAGTTATCTTAGTAGACATAATCTTAGAACTAGTTTGCTCACAAGTTCCTTCATTCCAAAATTTCCCAAGTTGCAATTTGAGAGAGAAAATCCTTATATAGATTTGAGCTCTAACTCCTCTATAATAAAATATTTTTTCTTCATGAGCTTCTCCAACTTAAAATACTAAAATATTTACAACTACTACCTAAGTGGGTGAAATAGGTCAAAATCTCATAGAAAACACTTAGATATAATGTTATAAATGAGTGTAGCACCACTTGTCTCCTACCTCCACCTTCGTCATCATGCAAACAAAAACTTTGGATGGCATTTGTCCTTCTCATGTGCAAGGTGCTTTCCAAGAAAAAGCTTCCTCCAAAATATTAATAAAATACTTGGTCAATGAAGTACAATTTTCTCCTAGATGTATGCATGGATGTCAAGTGTACAAGTCTATTGATTGAGGGCACTCTTCAACAAATAACCACCTCTAAACAATAATATTGCTTGGTCAAATGGAGGGTGGGGAGGATTAATTTAAAGGTGGGGAGTGAGGGGATTAATAGAGAAAAAATAATATTATATTATGTTTTCTCTATTAATTCTCCCACCCCCTACCCTCATAATATTATATTATGTTTTCTCTATTAATCCCCCCACCTCCACCCTTGAGGGTGGGGCTGGGGGGATTAATAGAGAAAACATAATATTAAACCTTTATGTTTGAGGGTGGGGGTGGCGGGATTAATAGAGAAAATATAATATAATATAAAACATAATATTATATTATGTTTTCTCTATTAATCCCCCCACCCCTATGTTTGAGGGTGGGGGTGGCGGGATTAATATAGAAAACATAAAATAATATTTTGAAGGTGGGGAGTGGGGGGATTAGTAGAGAAAACATAAAAACATAATATAATAATAATATGTTATTATATTATGTTTTCTCTATTAATCCCCCCAGCCCCACCCTCACCCTCACCCTCAAACATAAGGGTGAGGGTGGAGGGATTAATAGAGAAAACATAATATTATATTATGTTTTCTCTATTAATCCTCTCACCCCCCACTCTCATATAATATTATGTTTTCTCTATTAATCCCCCCACCCTCCAACATAAGGGTGGGGGTGGAGGATTAATAGAGAAAACATAATATTATATTATGTTTTCTCTATTAATCCTTCCACACCCCACTCTCATATAATATTATGTTTTCTCTATTAATCCCCTACCCTCCACCCTCATATATGATTTAGAACAATGAAATATCCACATTAAATATGTTATAGAATTTTTATAAAGAATTAATTTTATATCTATGTTATATTTATATAGAGAGATTTAGAACAATGGAATATCTACATAAAATTTCTTGAAAGCACTTCGTTGTAATAATACGATCCACTTTTTGACAATGTAAAATTGATATCATTAACTCTTTATAAATTAAAAAAAAAATATTGTTTTTTATAAAGAAAGGGAAAAAACATTTAATTAAAATAAAAAAGTACTTTCTAAAAAATCAATTTTCTTTTTAGTAATATATTTATATAGATGATACAAATGGATTTTAAAGAAAATGAATGTCTCCATTTTCAAATTACTTGAAAGTACCTCTTTCTAGAGAGCATAATAAGAGTAAAACTTTGAATCCTTGCTTTTCAAAGAGGTGACACACAATATATGTCTTCTCTTTTGAAATCTAAGACTCCTAAATCATGAGACTTCATAGTGGAGAAAGCAAAAGACTTTCTAATGTTATGAACAAAGAAGGCTAAACATTCTAGGTTTTCGATTTTTTTGGTTTTCCATCATTGTAATTCAATTAGATAATATTTGCCAAAGTTGCAATTTGGATTCATAAAATTGTTGTTTTTTAATACATAAATGGATTAAATACCTTTGAATACCCTTATTGCAACCAAATTGTTAATGTTAACATATGATATATGCAGTTCCATCAATCCAAAATGATCCTTGCCAGATTTCAAGCCAGAATTTTTGGTTTCCCTTCATGTTATTTCAAGTGGCTAGAAAAGGGGCCAATTTGTAGTGTGTTTAGAGTGCAATGTTATAAATTGAGTCGTCAATGAGTAGCTAACACATCGATAACTTAAAAAAAATGCTTTGATATGTGGATTCAACTAGCTTTGGCCATCATTTGTAAGGTTCGCCAAATGGATTATCTCCCTTTTTTTTTCTCTGGTGTCTTTTATAGTATGTTTTTTTTTTTTCTCTGGTGTCTTTTATAGTAAGTTTTTTAATCCAAAAGGTAGTATAAAGGTTTTGGAAGAAGGACCATGGTTCTAGGGTAGAGTTTCCCTCTTCTTCAAACTACGGTTCCTTGATTTTAACTTAACTATGCCAGCGGATTAGATCATTATGCATTTTTTTAAATATTTACGTAATGCATTTTTTAAGGAAACCCACCTAACACTTCCCCTCATATTGAGGATGGTACCTAAAGTAAATTGGATTCTTTAGGCTCAATGCCAAGTCAACATCTTAACAACAATCGACTTACAAAGATAAAACATGTCACAAAGTGAGATTTACACTTGGGTGAGGGAGGAAACAAATTTTCCTCTCAAACACTCGTGCTACACCCAGTTGACAAGATTAAATCATTATAGTGTGAAATGACTCTTAATTCATCCAAGAATTGGATTACGATAATACAACATTTAAGTGTAGAGTTTGTCTTGAGATAAGGCATCTAAATTTTGCTTCCCAAAGGCAAAGTATCTTAGGAAAAGAAAGGGAAAAAACCTATATGTTGGAACCACTCTAATATGAATCCCTTTGTAACATCCAGTTCCACTGAACACTTTTTATACATTGACTTATTCTTTGAGGACACTTGCGAGCAAGTGATCTGGTTAAATTATGATACATTATGTTTGTTTTGATTATGAGTTATGTTGTTATGAGTATTGAGATTTATATGTTTCTTTCTAGATGTATATATTGACAAGTATTATGATGAGGTTTCCTAAGTGTGCAGGAAACACAACAGGTTGAGGATGCCGATGGCATCGACAAACTTCCTTGGAATATGGATTGAGTCAGGGAGTGGACTTGTATTTGGTTTGAGTATTTAATTTATATGCATGTGTTATATGATGATTTTAGTATGGATTTTATGTATATGGATTATTGACATTGCCATCGTTAGTGGATGCAAGCATGGTGACGCTTGCTAATCCGACTCACATATGGAGTAAAGGGGTCATACACAGAAATCAGTTGGATGAGGGAGAGGTGTGACAACGTCCCTGTCACAGTCTACTAGCACTCTCGTCGTGACCTGAACTAAAGGTTAACTATTACCTTCTTCAGAGAGGTCCACGATGTCGTGAGGGAAGATTGAGACAGTCGCTCACGAGGAATTATAAGGGGCGCGTGATAAGGCATATTCCTCATTCCTCAGAAAATACCTTAGTCCCTCACAAGGTCGACCAATGGAGTGTTGACTCCAAGTGTTTGACAAACTTCAAAACTAGTCAATGATGAGTGGCACCCTTGGAGCACGAAAGTGCGTCTTGAATGGCACGTCGCGTAAACAAAATTGTGAGTCAATAAAAATATAGAAGGCTTAGAAAATAAAATAAAAATACTAAGACTTTGTTAGAAAAGAGCATACAATTAATTATAAAATTTTAAACTAGAAAACTAACCAAGAGTTTAATTTTAGATGTTTGTTTAAATAAAACTTGTAAATTGGGATAAAGAAAGTTAGAATTAATAACTTTAGTAAAAGGAGAATTAGAATTAAAAGTGGGTATTTCGCATGTATGCATGAAAATAATAAAAATAATTTTTAATTAAAAATAAATCATTTCAAGAGACAATAGGTGGTCAACCTAGAGTTAATATCCTAAGTCAATCAACCATTAAATCCTAAGTAAGAGAAGACTCCTAATCAAACTCAAACTGAAATTTAGTTAGGGCACACAATAAAGGAGGGATTGGGGAACTAAGAGACAACTAAGAGGAAAAATAAGAACAAATTGGGGAATGCGAGGGAAAATATTTAATTAATTAAAATAAAAATAGATTTAACATGTGCAACTTGGGGAGAGTGTGACATGTGTTGTGGGTGAATAATCCTTAATTTAATTATTTAAAATTGTTTATTTGTGTATGAGAGGATTATATCAATGCAAATTTTCCTATAAAATAATTGGTGAGGAAGAGAGAATGGACCCTATTGTTGGATGAATGTTATGCTACTCAAATTTTTATTGACTAGTTTACTTGTGGAGAGTTGGGCTGCAAACTTGTGCAAGAGGTGGAAGTCTCTCCTTGTAATTTTTGCTATTGATTTTCTGGTCTTTTGTTTGTGGCCCCTTTGTGGCTAGCAAGACTAAGGGAGAAGAAGAGTACCCCTAACATTGGCTGAGAGGTATTGGTGAAGTTTTAAGATTGACAAGTGAGGCGAAATAATTGGACTATGTGCAAGGCCAGACTGAAGTATCTACTTAAATTATGATCCATCTAGTTACAATATTTATTCAATTTAATTGTTAAATCTTGTAATAATCTAATTAAATGTTGAACCGAATGATTTAATACGAGGCACTATTATGTATCTATTATATATTTCTTTATTAATTTATGCAATGATAGATATAATTCCGTATAACTAAAAAAAATACCGAGTAATGGTTGTAACCATGTTTTTTTTACTGTATTTGTAATTATCAAGATTATCTTAAACTATTTCCTATATAAGACTTCCTTGAAATATTACAAGAATGAAGCTTCCAAATGTATTAAAATGTATATTACATTATGTAGCTCGAAGTAACTAATCGATGGGTTCAATGGAATCCAAGAACATTTGCGAACAATGAAGATCAAATTAAATAACTGATTATCCGTTGGCGCTGTCGAATACAACCCTAGATTTTCTTGTGCAAGGTTTATTTAATACAAATTGGGAATTACTAATAGTTACATTTTGCAAGCTCTAGTTTCCTTAAAAGAAAAGAATACGGAAGTAGGAAAGTTATTTAGTCTAATCTAAAGTCGATAGGTAGATAATCTGTATGTTTAATAATTTCTTCCCTATTGTAGAAGACACACAGTTTTACCTACTATGTTGTGTTGAAGCCGTAGTTAGTATTAATCACTGGATCAAGATAGTGTGAAAACCATGTTCTCTTTCATATGACTAGTTATGGTAAATTCTAAACCTTTAAAAACCATGTTCTCTTTCTTATGACTAGTTATGGTAAATTCTAAACCTTTAACCCTTAAGATCTCTTAATTCGGGTTACTTGACTACAAAGTTTCTTTGTTTTGTTGATGTCAAGGTCAATTGCCTCAAGGTGATAGTAGTGTAAGAGGAAGTTCAAGGGCCAAGTTCTCCCTTATCACTTTGTCTGAATTCCATCCCCTCCAATATCAATATGTTCATATTGTTTCTATTATCAATGATAGATTTTCACAGTAAGTATGAAATGTCTGAATTCCTTGTTTGCGTTTGGAGCTGTTCTTCCATGTCAATTTCCATCTCAGAATTTTTCTTAATCTACATTAAAACCTTACATTGTCAACTTTTCACCTGGGACTTTGTCTCTCTTATTAAGAGTAGGAGAAATCTATTATTTTGACTGTACATGTATCTCCATCATGCAGAGCCTTTTGTGTACGCCAAACTTCATCTTTGTAGTGGATTTTTGCAGAAATTTCAGTCACAAGCGTGAGTAAGGTTGACATTTGGAATTGTCGATTGTGAAGTTTTGGCACACGAACAATACGAACAACGAGATGTTTCGGATTATTTTTGGAACGAAATGAAAGCAGAGATATTACAATGAGATACACATAAAAATTGTTGGAAATTGAGAAATACAACAATACATGATTTCTATTAATAAAAGAAATGTACAGAGACTGTAAAAATACAGAGTGCAGGACTCGCTAGAATGGTGATCATTTTATCTCTGAGAAGAGATGTGCCCTCCTTCACAATAAGATGATTACAATGAGGTTCTGAAGGCCTTTTATGATAAACATGAATGCCAAAACCATAGACATAAAAAAACCTAACCCTAGGATATGAAGCACCAAAAGTCATGTGGGCCCCGTTAAGGTAAGTTAGTACATCAACTTCCAAGGTTGTAACTTTTGCATACGATCTTTGTTTTAGGCGTGTGATAGCCCATTGGAAAGGTCTTTTTGAGAACTACCATTATGCCATCAAACGTTGACTCCATCTATAGTTTGACTCTGACAAGTCAAGAAAACACTATTTAGGGCTCTAGAAGTACAAAAAGATGTACTAACATGAAAACTTAAAAAATAAGCCATAGGTGGGAGACCACCAATATCGACCTGGATGATTTATAGAGCTTCAGGACAACTCCATTGGAAGACCACCAATATCCACCTGAATGATGTCCCCATTACAGAGAAATGTGTTGAACTGAAAATTGTCAAGATAAATTAGTTGAAATTTGAAACAGATGGATAACCACCAATATCTACCTAGATCACGAGATGAAAAAGATGTTGCAGGAAACATTTTTATTGTAAGCTTGGTGAGTGATTGGATTTCTGAGTTATGGTGGCGCTTCGGGCTGTGACTACTATTAATGATCTTAACGTGTGTGAACTGAGAACTCAAATTTAATTGTCGATTGACTTGGAATGGAAATTCGGGTAAGTTAGATAAGATTTACGTCATACATATCTCCATTTATCTGACTCCCAGTTAAAAGAAAATCTCTTAACTGTCGATCTGAGCATTAAACTATTAATGCGTATAGGCTAAGCCTGTAGTTGCGCTACTGGGTTTTTCTTGATTTAATTACTGCTTAACTATGAATTCTTATAAAATATTTAATTACGTAGATTGAATCAGAGTGTAGGCATATTTAGCAACAACATCTGATATAGTTAATTATATGTTCATTAGAGAAAGCCTTGGCGCGACTCTTAACAGCTGGAAATTATATAATAACCAACAATACTTGTATTATTGAACGATGACTGGTACTGAATTGAATTAATTTATTGACACTTGTAATAATCAGAGTGTTTTTTAGAAAGTGAATTTAGATAACTCGTGAGTTAAAAACTAGTGGATATCGAAATGTACGGAATCGTTGGAGTCAATCATAATAATAATCCTTTGCTCAGGCCCTTCTTTAAGATTTATTTAATTACGTAATACATGATACGATAGTAATATGTGAAATAGTGTGATAAGAATAGATTCTTTCTACTAAATTATATATTAACGATTGGTGTCAATTGTTTAATTAAAACTATATATATATACGCACCAACGATCAAGATTGTAAATTCGATTCACGCCTGAATATACATGAAAGGCGTAGGTTACCTCATGAGAAGCCATTGTATACTTGATAATACTATCATAAATTTTCTAGTTAATAACTAAATAATAAGAATTGATATAGGATCCCAAGGCTGGATGGATTTTAGAATCAATTAGTTTGGCAAGCAATTAACTAAGGATATTGTGGACAAATTCATTTAATTGTGGTTTGAGTGTGGATATACAATTCTTATCACAATGATAGTGGAGGATTTAATAATTCGTTTTTTAAATAAGTGGAATGAGAAATTATACCAATGGTTTTTCAATAAGTAAGATCGCTGCAAAGCAACGAGTCCCTGTCATAGAGAGGGCCATTAATTTATATTTCATATTTCAAAATTTCAAAAAATAAATTAAAATTCATATTTCAAAAATTTACATAAAATACCAAACCATTTTAGAAAATCTACTAATTAATTTACATAAAATTAATTTTAATTTAAAAATTAAAAAATAATAAAAAATATTAGAAAACATTTACAAAATTTAGTAAAAATGTTATAAAACACACCAATTAATTCACATAATTTCACAGAATGCACCTATCAATAAGCGGTCAACGATTGTAGACTGCTAGGCGAAAGCTAGAGTCCCTGCCTTGGCCTCGGGCAGGGACTAATAATCATTGGATGAGTAGACTTGATAAATGGCCCTTAATCTTCCTAAGTTTAAGTTATGAAACTCTTATTTTAACTTTTATTATATTCTATAATGTTTATGTAAATTATTAAGTGAAATTATTTTAATTAAAGATTTTATAACGAGCCTCAATCCCTTTATCTTATTCATTGTTATATATTAACTTCATTAGAGCATACGTGATGCAAACACCCCAACAAATTAAGAATTTGGGCAACGACGCAAACCCATAAACCGATGTTAAATTTTAGGAACATGTTGTACATATTTTAACATTACTAGATATACTCGGTTTTTGTGTGATAGTTCTTGTTGATTAAAAGTAATTTGCGAAAGCATTGCTATATATATATATATAGCAATGTTTTCTACCTTATTCACTTTTTCACTTAGTCCTCGTCTTGTAGAAAAGAAGGGTGTTACATATGGTATTCTCATGTTGGGGCGGGTTGATATTATTCCTTTCCAATATCTTTGTATATCATGTTTGTTATTAAATCTTGAGGTGCTAGGTCATTTAAGTTGTTGTATGCTATTATATCATTGAAACTTGTTGTAATGTTGCATAGTGGTATATTGTGGTTCATGGAAATTATAATGATGTTGACATGAATAGATCGAACAACATTTGTTGTCATAGTAAATTATTTGATATTGTTTTATATAATTGTTGTAATGAATAATTTCATAACTTGTTATCATTTTAAAAGGAAAACATTGTACTACTTCATTGTATTCGTTTGTCTTATGTTGGGTACGAAGGGTTGTTACATATGGTATCAGAGCAGGTTCAACTCTGCGACACCATACCCATTATGCATTCCATTGTTTATAGTTAATATTTAAAGATGTATCGCTAATACAATTTCAAATTTGTCCCCTATAGGTATCATGGTTAGGGGACGAAGAATGAGTAGACGTCGAGCTGCGGGAGGAAGAGGAATGCCTCCTCCAAGTACGTCAACACTCGAGGGATTTGCTCCACTAGGAGAAGGATAGACTAATGATAAAGAGCAAGTTGCAGTGGGGGACGTCATGGGAATGATGAGGTATTTTCAAAGGATGTATGAGGAGCTGATAAATCACCTTGACCGCGATGAGGGAAGGGAGTCTATGCCCAATGAGGGTTCACAACACCCTCCTGTGGTGAGTGGTAGTGTTCATAAAGAAATCAAGAAGGTAAAATTTCCTGAGTTCATGGGTTCTACAGATGGTTTAGCCGCTGAAGCTTGGTTGGAGAATATGGCAATGTGCTTTGCATTACACGATTATCTCCAACATGAAGGTCCTCATGGCGGTCTTTCAATTGAAAGGGAGTGCACTTCTTTGGTGGAAGACACTCTTATCACAACTGAACATGGTCATTGAAGACGTATCATGGGAATTTTTGGGCTCCAATTTTGTCATATTTTACGCTACACAAATACACTCATCATTACACCTCCTCGCATTTCGTCAATAATATATCCCTAATTACACCATAAACCTCCATTATCTCTTGATATTCATCCTATGCGGTTAATACACAATTTTCCATATTTTTAGTGATTAAAAGGATGATTATACAATAGTTTTGTTGATGATGGTTTAATCCTATGTTTCTATGTCCAAACAATATGTTCCTGCACTGGAAGTCATCTGATACATGCATTAGAATTCATCTGGTACCTGCACCAGAACACTCAAGGTCATATGATACTCACAGTCCAAGTCATATGGTACTAGAAGGTTCTACAGTCACCCAATACCTGCGTTCATCTGGTACCTGACCTCATCCAGTACTAGTGTTTATTTGTGCCCTGTGCTCATCGGGTACCAGCATCAACAACCATCTGATATTGGATTATAGTCGAAAATTTGGCACACTTCTAGGGGAAAATCAGGGACATGGGTTTTGTCCAGAACGACGTCGATATGTAGACAAGTGGGCAATAATTCACATATATCGCACTTGTGTACCTCCAGCTCAGGGGGAATGATTATGCAAAAATTAGTAAAAATCTCAAACTACCAACTTGCGCCTTGATTTACATGCAAATGAAAGAAGATCTCGAAATTATAAGATATGGGTTTTGCCTAAAATATGAAAAATTGAGTGATAAATGGGTGAATTGTTCAAATTCAAATTATTTTGGAAGATATTGGTGGATCTTGAACTCGAATCTGCCTAAATTGTAGTAAAACCCAGATTTTTGAGATTTTTGACTAAAAATGTAAAATTTGAAATTTGAGCATTGGGATTCGGTCACATCCTCTCTTCAATGATTTTTTTGTATAAATAAGATCCTTATAGGTATCATAAGGGTAACCATCATTATCATTATCATCCGTTGTAATTGATTCTTTGTAAAGAACAAGCATGAGAGAGCTCATTTTGTAAACATAGTCTTTGATCAAAATGGAGAATTGACTGTTGTTGATTCACTGTGAATATTCTTCACTTGAGTTGATTGTATTTTAAGCAGGGTTAATCAGCATGGGAAGGGCTCCTCATTCTGAGCAATGCCCTGCTACCCTCTTTTACTCTCATAGATTAGATTGTTTGTGTTTATTTTTGTTTAAATTTCGTTTTTAGTTTAGTTGTTATTTAAAATCTTGTTGATTTGCATTCAATTTTTGTAGAGATGCAAGTTCAATTTGAATTTAGTATATTCAGATTAGCACATACTTAGGAATGATTATTGAGTTGGTGTAATCGTGTTTTGTTTCTATAATTTCATTTAACATTACTTGTTCATTCCACCATAAACATGTTCTTTCAATTACTAGAACTTATAACCAGCAATTCAATCCATTGTGCAAACTCATTATAGAGTATACACATATCAAATCACCCCAAATCACAACAATAATTTGTGCATAAATCATGTTTTAATATCATTGTTGCATACTTTTTCTAAATCTCCTTTTAAAACACAGTCACATCCCCTATCAAATTCATTGCAATTTCATCACAATGCCTTCACCCCACTGTGATTTTACCTAGTCTCTTAGCCATGCTTTCATCCCTCAGATCACATCATAAATTCACCTAGTTTGCACCCTCTTTACCATTGGTCAAAGGTCTGCTAGTTGACAACGATTTCATTAGTTTTTAGATTGTCTTTTATGTGTGTTTCTAAAAATAAAACAAAACAAACCTTTCATACATAAAGCCGTGTTTTCATTTCTTTCATAAGGAATAAATAAGAATTAAACATGTGCAGTCATCAAAATTGATTTCTTAGGTTCTGTTTTAATACATCTTTATACAAGCATAAGAAATTGATTTCTTCATACTTAACATTCCATTAAAAATACAAATCTTCTTTGACCAATTGCACCAATATTTGAATAATTAAGATATTGGATATTGAAGTGTCTCATTACCATTCCATTCATTGACATTCATTTGTAAAATTATGCTTGAAAATTCAATAAAACAATATACAAGGAATTGTTCTAATACCATTACACCATCTTCTTACACTCTGATTTCTTTTACTGTTTATGAGAAATTGTCAAATCCACAATTCAAGTGAACATAAAAGAGTTCATTTCACATTGTCCAATCTTGTCATTAATCAGATATTCATTATTCTTTTATGCATTTTCATGTAGAGTCCACTCTCATTGTTGTTGACACTTGTAACCATTTGAATAATTGTTCTTGAGATCCAATTTTAGATTAATTTCTCTTATTGGTCATTATTAGTTTACTTTCAGTGTGATTTGGATTTCTCATAAAATTCCTGCACTTAGTTTTATTTTCGATACCTTTGGATTCCTTGCACTTTAATTCCACATACTTTCAATCACCAAAGGAAAGATTAAAGATATAACTCGTGAGCTATGGCCTCCCCGTGATGGGCTTCATCCTATGGTGTTAGTTTATTTCTTGTCACTTGAATTCATTTTTGTTTGCTTATTTCTTTTATTGCATTTAAGTGTGGATCCTCTAGGAAATAATCATTTAAGGACATGAAAATTAAGTAAGCTACTCACGTTTAATCACACGAACATCACCCTGAGTGCATGAAAGAGTGTGATCTAAGCCTTTATAGCACTAAGTTATTTCTATGTCCAAGTGATGAATCCATAGTGTTAATTTCTTGTAGTTTGTTTTACTTTGCTCAATTTGTTCATATTGTTGCCAACTTTAGATTAGGCTAGACTAGGCTACAATCCTTCATTTCTTGTGCTTGCACCTCGAATATTACGAGCCCCGGTTGATAATTTAATGTTGGGAATTAATAGTGCATATATTTAGCCCAACATTTTTGGCGCCGTTGTCGGGGAGGTGCTAAAGGATTAGAGCATAGGTAAGTTTCTTTTATTTCTCCAAATCCTTGATTGTTCCTTTCATGCAAGTGTGGTGTTCTTTTAAGGATGACCTAAGGGAAGAGAGAAGATGGTAAGACGTGAGGGAAGAGCCCACACATCCACTTTAACATTAGTTAGAATTTGTGTCTTATTAGTATTAGCCATTATATATATATGAGAGAGAGAGAAGAGACGATAACTTGTGTGACCAGATAACTTGGTGACAACAAGGTCCTAGTAGCACAGTGGTGCTTCAAGTATATAATTGGTTTGCCTACATTTGCTTTCAGTTCGCTTCCTTTTCATTTCTTCAGGGTTTTTAAATTTTTTTGGGTGATGTAAAAACCCCTAATCCACGTGTGAGACAAGACCCATCAACTAACAACAAAGATTCAATGATGAACAAGAGTTTGGAAGAACTCTCTCAAATCCTAGCTACAATTGGGATCTCTACCTCTCAGGAAGAGCGAATATTCACAATATTCAAAAACCTATTTGTATCTCTAGAAGTAATAAAATAATAAGAGTTCCATGAGCTACATCCACGAGAGGATCTATAATCCTCTTGTTGTCACCTTTTCCAACCTGTAGAGGAGACCGAAGAATCATTCAATGGAGAGAAACCGCTAGAACTTGAGATCAAGGAGTTCTTGACATGCTTATCACTAGATCATGTATGCATTGAAGAGACAAACCATCTAAAAGAAGATGATCTACATGGCATGATAGAGGAAAACATGTAGAGTGGTCTAAATGAGAAAGTGAACCAAGAACACCAAGACTACATTGAGCTATGGTTCCATACGACTTTCATATTGAAACAATGCCACTCTTTTCTTCAACAACTCTTTGCATCATATCATTTGAAATAATTGGCTCCTCATGTTCTAGTATTTATTAAAGTATATTGTTCAAACATTAATGTGAGTATATTTGTAATCTTGTTAAGCACATGGTTGCATTGGAAGTACGTGTATAATTGAAAATGATTTTTTTTTTAAGGTAGGATAGATAATAGGTGAATAAATGTTGCATATAGTTTATTGCGACATCGTTTTTAACATGTTTTCAGCTGATAGATATTTTTCAAAGTTTTTTAAATAAATGAGGCCATGACGATTTGTTGGATTTTTGCAGGAATTATCTTTTTGGTTGGATTTGGAGAACATATTCATGATTGATTTAGGGAAGTAATTGCATTTCTTTTAGTTTTGTTGTTTCATAAAAAATGTCTTTTATTCTGATCTTTTGTTACCTAAGATTGTATTGGAACAACTAAATCCATTTTTCTATTACTCTCCTAAAATTTGTTTTCCGGAAGACTACCTTCTGACCTTTATTAGTTTTTCTCTACTATTTTTATGAACTTTTTTCCTTGAAGAAATTTACAATTTAGGTAATCATTAATAATGCAAAACTAAAAAGAAAAGAGTTCAATTAATCAAGCCCAAGACTTTTTTTCACAACCAATCATTTTCAAGAGATTTCATTTTCATTCTTTATAAAAAAATTCAGATCATTTATTATAAGTAATAACTCATAGCCATGTCTTTGATTATACTATGGGATTACATAAATTTACAATTCCATATTATGAGGCCCATAAGAAGATAGTACAACCAGATCTAATCTAAAAGTTGGTTAGTACAACATCCTTATTAAAGAGTAGTAGGAGAGTGCATGAAGTTTCTACCCATGGGAACACTATTATAATCTTATATGGAGAAGATTAAGTTGAGGAATAGAGGCACCTTTAGGTCATTCTCTGTAACACCCTGTTTCCCCCAGCTTGTAAATATAACTGGACTAGCCAAAAACTATGGCAAACTCATAAATATGAATATGTGATGTAAAGGGACCTTGAGGAAAAGGTCAATGAATGTGAATGACATTTTGAATTTATGCAGGACTACTGAGAGGGGATGTGCAGAAAAGAGACCACGATGGCAGTGGAAGGCACCTGAAAAGGCGGCGTTAACTTCCACCGAGAATTAATACCGTATTTGGACTCCACTGGCCCGGAGAACCAAAAGCGGCTCGCTGGCCCTGAATTAAATGTCTCGCAAGCTGGTAGGTGG
>SNQJ01S0109684.1:18570-29478 GCA_010110895.2 Picea sitchensis
TTTGTCATCCGAAGATCAAAATATCAAAATATAGAACCCATGGCCCCTACAACATGGCCTCATGGATGCCTCTCACTATAGCATACTATTGCTCTCACTACCCTACGTAGTAACCGGCTAAGTGAGTCGGATACACCTACAGTATGGCGTTGATAACGCCTCGGGATCTCCTCGATGGATATATCAGGGATGTCGGTGGTCAAGCCTTCCAGGTTCTGCTTTATCGCATCATAATCCTCGGCATCCCATCCATCCACTACGCTTGCCTCTCCTTGCCTCTGAATAGGAGAAGACCCTGGGGGTCGATGTGGCCCTACATCTGCATGATCGAAATTTTTTTGATTAGTCTTTCGATTGGAAACACAAAAACATTAAATATTTTAAAAACTCCTAAAAACATTGTAAAAACACAAATGCCTTTCTTACCTAGATCTCCCCACTGAGATCCCTCAGGGAGAACCAAATCTGGATCACCCTGAAAGTCTAGACCGACATAAGCATAATCATCAATCATCGGGATTTTCGGTCCCAACCAATTGAAGAATGCATCATCATACTTCACAATTCGGCCCGCCACATGCTATGTCATCAGATCACACCATCTTTTCATTTGTGGGTCTCTCGGGGCCAGTATTCCCCATTCCACTTGCAAGCGTAGGTGTGGAACTCTTTCAAGGAAGAAAGATACTAATATAGAACCATAACCGAACTGTTTGAGGTCCCCGTTCTTTCTTTTCGTGAGTTGAGTTTTCATGCTACGTAATAGACCGTCACACCAATTGAATACTCAAGGCTCCAAGCATTCAATAGCATATTGGAAGTAACTTTGGAGTGCCATGTGTGGTGAATCACTCCCTTCCATCCGTGCAATAGTAAACAATATGGTCCTGAGGGTCAAATCTCTCACACCTCGGATTGCTACTTTTCCTTTACGTCTTTTAGCGTAAGGTTCACAATGCTCACAAATGTACTCACTCATGGGAAATCCACCACCTCGACCACCTGTCAAAGTCACGCATGCCCCACGACGTGACAACCCTGTCAGGAAATAAATATCCTCAATATCCAAAGAGAGGGCATGAACCCCCATGTGGAACACTTGTTGTTCTGAATCCCACATATGAACCAAATATTCTAGTAATCTATGTTGGGCTCTCATGCCCTGAACTTTGAAGAATGTTAATAGACCACATTGTCAGAGTGCATTCATGGTCCCCGAATCATTTAAAGCCATAAGATCATATTCTTCGTGCTCACACTCCCTCCATTCCAACATCTTTGCAAGAAAATACCTGCATAGGAAACAAAGAAGATCTTTAGCACACCTTTTTAACATTTTTTGGGATTTTTATTGAGTCAACGTTCACTTTTCTTTTTAGTTTTTCAGTCGCCGTGACCAAACTCCAAATACAGTGCGGAATTTCCGTGAGTTCGCCTTAACACACCTACGGAAATCATTGATTTTCGCAGGGCCCGTTATAGGCCACTCGCGGCAGCCCCAACGCAAGACTAGCAATCCCAAATCATAAAAAATCTTGATTGTTTACCATAAAAAACAAAAATTAATCTGTTGAAAAGATGTAAGATGAGATGCTTACCTATTTTACGCAATCTATTCATGGAATGATCCCCTGTAGCCTCTGCAATCCGTCGCCGAAGTTGAGGTAAAAAACAAGGGTTTTTGGTAAGTTTTTGGTAAGTTTTTGACCAAGTGAAAATAAAATGGTGAAAAAGACTTTTTACTTCTATTTATTACCTTTTTATCATTTTTTCTAATATTTTCTTTTATATAAATACATTTTTGTCAAAAACCCATTAACTCTAAAGGTATTGTAAGTGGTTTGTTCCTTGCAGGAAGAAATTTAGGACTTTGGACAACAAATTATGGACAGTTTTTGTGATTTATTCTATTTTTTATCGCATGTACAACTACTTTTTAAGGTTTTTCAAAAAAACCTCGAGCATAGTCTTTGTTCGTTCTTGAGCTCGATAACCAATGATAACGTAACCGAGTATACTTTTGTCGTCTTTTCGTACTCGTCATGGCAACATGAAAATAACGAAACCTGTGGAGAATTCTTTAAGCTCTTTTCATGCTCCTTAAAAACGAAAAGATTGTCGAGCGAACTTGTTCTTTTCACGCTCGTAAAAGTATTTGAAGCAAATGTTTGATGGACGATAGTTTATCACTTTTTAGGTCATGTCGAACTATTCTACGAAAAAGGAACTGAGAGAGTTCTCTTTTAAGTATTTTTCCAGACTCTATAATCATGAAAAACCTTCGAGTTTTCTATCTTTGGACTCATTAAACAAACGTTGACAGACCCATACGGAACCGAACCACTCCTTCTTAGGGTTCGTTAAATGTAGTCTGAGGGACTCGTCCGAAGGATGAGCTTACATCAACAAGCATATGTTATCTTCCTCAAGCTTGCATAAAAATAAAGAGGTACTCGCCAGAATTGGTGGGGGAAAATTTGGGAAAGGAATGTGTCTATGTATCTGTATTAATGGCAGTAAGCATCGCTCTTAAACATGACACCCCTCTTCACCATTTGAATCTAGGTTGGGTAATCTGTTTGTCTTTTGTCTGACCTTCTGCAAGTTCATATCTCGGGTCGCCTTTGAGTCAATACTTCCAAGACCGTTGTCGTGTCATTCATATGTTCAAGAGAAGTTCAACCAAAACCTTCTTTCGAATCGGCCATCTGTAATTGTCCATTCTTACCATGTAGGCCTTCCCTGTGTCAGTCCCAAGTCACATATGTATTTTTCTCTACCCTAAATCTGTTACTTATTTCGTGTCATTGATGGGGGATACATCAAGGCCCTTCTATTATGAGCCTTTTCCTGTCGACTTCATCTCATTATCCAGGAAAAGGCTTAGAAATTATTTAGTACCTTAGAGCCTGCATACCTCAGTGACAGGTTCTTCACTTTTCGACAGTGGATCTACATCATTGATCCCTGATCAAGAGATTTTTTCAAGTGTTCGAATTCAATTCATTCATTCACACTTGTTGGATTATACTGGGGTACCTTGGGAGTCATTGACATCAATGGTGATTTCCGTCGCACTTGTTAAAAGTTTTCATTAATGACTGGTAATCAAGTGCTTTCTATTCGCATTCGACTTCAACATCTGTAATCGCGTGACTAGAATCATACTAACAGACAATATATTGAAGACCCTAGACCAAAACTGTTCATACTTGGTACTAATAGACAATATTTTTGGTCTCGTGGCTATGTTCATACTTGAGTTTTTATGCATGGATCCACAGTGTATTCTCAATGGCTATGTAGAATCTTGTTGCCACATTGTATAATTTACGGTCTGGACATGGGAATGCCTACTTCAGACATGATATGATATTGTACGGATACTTGATTGCTTGCAGGTTCCTGATTGGTGTGACCCTAGTTCTTGACACATACACACTTATTTTACAAAGTATTTTGGCTATCTCAAGTTCCAGTCTCATACTTTGGGGGGAATTCTGTTACACATTATTTTGGTCACCCTGATGATGATTACATAAACATGTGTTCAGGCTCCCAATATAATCATTTGCCTGAGAAAAGAAACCTCTTTCGACCCTTGCAAGATGTATTTTTGGAAGGCCGTCGTGGGCAGCTTCCTTTACACAGTGCGAAAATCCCTAATTTTCGTATGTTGTACTATAACCATTCCGTGGGATTTTCGCAGGCTGATATATAGTCAGGTCGCGACGGCGCTTTGAAACTAAGAGAGGAAAGAATTTATAGCATCTTCTAGAAGTGGAATCTTTTGGAAGTATGAAGTGGCGTCCATGTGGTTACGATCCTACTGACTTCTTTGATTTGATGGGATCATCCTCATCTCTTTAAACACTTTAGCTTCTCCTATATAATGATAGGATTCTCATGGAAAAGGTTAGAGGTACAAGCATAAATAAGCATAGAGACTGGAGAGAGAATAGATTGAAGTCTGTGTGAAGAATCCTAATTCAAACGATGCTTGAGGTCTCCATTTATCTACGAAGTTTTTGAGAGGAATCTTCATGCAAATATTGGAGCAAATGTATGTGTGTCAGAATGAAGGGCCACTAAAAGGGAACTTGTGACATCAAGGCAATTTGGTTGTATCTTCTACCTTTCATAAATATAATACGGTGGAATGTCTCTTTCCCATAAAATGATGGATATTTTATAACATGACTCCTTGATCACATGTTTAGGTTATCATTGAATTTCGCTATTGTTGCTTTCACGTTGGTTGATTTGTGTTATTACAGATCTGATCTCACAGGAGCATTGGAATAAAGCAGGATCAACAAAGACATAAGGAAGCTATTCATAAGGTATGTTATCTATTCCTCCTTTGGTATTTAAATTCAATGATCATAATCTAGGGAAAGTGTATTGTTCTATCCTGTTTTGTTCTAGATCCAGGTGGATCTAGGGGGATTAGTTCATGTCTGCATCTACCGATTTACCCGTTAACAGTGTGATTAATCGTGAGTAGATTGCTTAAGTTTCATGTCCTTCAATGATTATTTCCTATAGCGGATCCACACTTAATGCAATAAAAGAAATAAGCAAACATAAATGAATTCAAGTGACAGGAAATAAACTAACACCTTAGGATGAATCCCATCACAGGGAGGCCATATCTCACGAGTTAGACCTTTAATATTTCCTTTGGTGATTGAAAGTATGTGAAATTAAAGTGCAAGGAATCCAAAGGTGTCGAAAATAAAACTAAGTGCAGGAAATAAAGTGCAAGAAATTTATGAGAAAGCCAAATCACACTGAAAGTAAACTAATAATGACCAATAAGAGAAATTAATCTAAAACTGGATCTCAAGAACAATTCTTCAAATGGTTACAAGTGTCAACAACAATAAGAGTGGGATCTACATGAAAATGCATAAAAGAATAATGAATATATGATTAATGACAAGATTGGACAATGAGAAATGGACTCTTTTATGTTCACTCGAATTGTGGATTTGACAATTTCTCATAAACAGTAAAAGAAATCGGAGTGTAAAAAGATGGTGTAAAGGTATTAGAACAATTCCTTGTATATTGTTTTATTGGATTTTCAATCATAATTTTACAAATGAATGTCAATGAATGGAATGGTAATGAAACACTTCAATATCCAATCTCTTAATTATTCAAATCTGGGTGCAATTAGTCAAATAAGATTTGTATTTTTAATGGAATGTAGAGTATGAAGAAATCAATTTATTATGCATGCATAAAGATGTATTAAAATAGAACCTAAGAAATCAATTTTGATGAATGCACATGTTTAATTCTTATTTATTCCTTATGAAATAAATGAAAACATAGCTTTATGTATGAAAGGTTTGTTTTGTTTTGTTTTTAGAAACTCACATAAAAGACAATATAAAAACTAATGAAATCGTTTTCAACTAAAAGAAATTTTACTAACGGTAAAGAGGGTGCAAACTAGGCGAATTTATGATGTGATCTGAGGGATAAAAGCATGGCTAAGAGACTAGGTGAAATCACAGTGGGGTGAAGGCATTGTGATGAAATTGCAATGAATCTGATAGGGGGTGTGACTGTGTTTTAAAAGGGTATTTAGAAAAAGTATGCAACAATGATATTAAAACTTGATTTATGCACATATTATTGTCATGATTTGGGGTGATTTAATATGTGTATACTCTATAATCAATTTGCATAATGAATTGAATTGTTGGTTATAATTTCTAGTAATTGAAAGAACATGTTTATGGTGGAATGACCAAGCAATGTTAAATGCAATTATAGAAACAAAACACCATTACACCAACTAAAGAATCATTCCTAAGTATGTGCTAATATGAATATACTAAATTCAAATTGAACTTGCAACTCTACAAAAATTGAATGCAGATCAACAAGATTTTAAATAACAACTAAACGAGAAATGAAATTTAAACAAAAATAAACACAAGCAATCTAATCTATGAGAGTAAAAGATGGTAGCAAGGTATTAATCAGAATGAGGGGCCCTTCCCATGTTGAATAACCCTTCTTAAAAGACAATTAGCTCAAGTGAATAAGATGCATAGTGAATCAACAACAGTCAATTATCCATTTTGATCAAAGACTATGTTTACAAAATCAACTCTCTCATGCTTGTTCTTTACAAAGAATCAATTACAAAGGATGATAATGATAGTTATTTCTACCCTTCTCATCCCTATAAGGATCTTATTTATACATAAAAGTCACTAAAGAGAGGATGGGACCGAATCCCAATGCTCATATTTCAAATTTTACATTTTTAGGCAAAAATCTAAAAAATCTGGATTTTCTGCAATTTGGGCAGATTCGAGTTAGAGATCCACCCATATCTTCCAAACTAATTTGAATTTGAAAAACACGCCCTCAAATTATTCAATTTTCCATATTTTAGGAAAAACCCGTATCTTAGAATTTTGAGATCTTCCTTCATATGCACGTAAATCGAGGCGCAAGTTGCCAGTTTGAGATTTTTACTATTTTTTGCAGAATCATTCCCCTTGAGCTGGAGGTCCACATGTGCAAGATGAGTGAATTATGAACCACTCTTCTGCATGTCGACATCGTTTTGGACAAAACCCATGTCCCCGATTTTCCCCTAGAAGCGTGCCAAATTTTCGACTATAATCCAGTACCAGATGGTTGTTCATGTTGGTACGGGATGAGCACATGTGAAAAATAAACATTGGTACTGGATGAGCGTAGGTATTGGATGAACGCAGGTACCAGATGATTGTAGAACCTTATATTACCATATTACTTGGAGTGTGAGTATCGGATGACCTTGAGTGTTCTAGTGCAGGTACTAGATGAGTTCCATTGTTGGTACCAGATGACTTCCAATGCGGGAACATATTGTTTGGACATAGCAACATAGGATTAAACCATCATCAACAAAATTATTGTATAATTATCCTTTTAATCACGAAAAATATGGAAAATTATATATTAATTACATAGGATGAATAACAAGAGATAATGGAGGTTTATGGTGTAATTAGGGATATATTATTGAGGAAATGTGAGGATAAGGTGTAATGATGAGTGTATTTGCGTAGCATAAAATATGGAAAAATTGGATCCCAACACACCCCCAAACCCAAATATTTGCATGTCCTCATACAAACAAGTTGAAGAACTTATGATACTCTTCTTATAGATTTATGTGACGTTGTTTATTTTGTGTAGGTGTTGATTCTTGTGGAGCAACACTTTGGAAACTGCCATAGACTGATTTCAAACAGAGAAACAAAATTATCATAAAAATGGAGGACAAGCAGTGGATGGGGTATCAGAGTGATGGTGAATGGTTTATAAAATGATGGTGATGGTGGTCGTATGAACTTGGACGTCTTTATACTTTGTATCTTACATCAATTTTAAGACCAATATTTACTTTGTGGTTCTTTGTTTGGATAGGAAGCAATGAATTCATCCTCTTATTTAGAATAATGAGATGACTTAATAATGCTTTATGATGTACAAGGATAAGACACTATATATGTTGTTTTGTATTTGTATACCACATTTTTCCTTTTCATTTCTTGGTCTTATGATCAAAGTATAATTTTCATTGTAACTAATGGAGTGAAAATGGAGGGTTTACTGAGTAGTTGTGATAATGCATAGTGGAGTGTGGAGTGGGTAATAGTGGTCATGCATCATGTTTTCCAAATTATTATTAAATTAAAGGTATTTATACTAGTTTTACCTCAAGTTACCCTTGCTTTGAATTCTAATGCATGTTGAAGTGGAAAATGTGTAGAACAAGACGAAATATCTGTGGAGGCACGATGTGAACTATTGAAATTTGAAGATGAAGTGGAGCAAGGCTGAGAACTGATGGAAAGTAATGAAAGCCAAAGAGAATAGAATTTGATCTGCTGAAGGTAAAAATAAATGGTTGAATATGTTTTAGATACTGCTAAGAATTTGAAGATCTACAATGGATCTAAGGATCTCTTCACCCCCAAACCCAAGATTTTTCATTTACTCATGCTACAAAATTTCTAATACCAATTTGAGAGCTTTATGAGTACTAATCTTGAACACAGAGAAAGATGATCATAAGATCATGAAAATAAAAACTGATCATATCATGAAGTACATATAATGCCACATTCATTTAAAAATTACAATAAATATTTGATAAGAATTATAATGAATGCACGAAAATTTAGCAGTTTTCAAAAATCACTTGTGAATATTCCCCCTCTATGTATAACCAACTTTTATGTTCTATAACAGAGATTTATATTTCCTTGCTTATACAAACTTCATCAAAATATTAGAAGCACTTATGCTAAGAGAATCCTGTATAAATTGGAGTAGGGATTTTGTTCTTCTCCTTTAGAAAGGAAAATAAAAGAGTATCAATAGTCTCAACAAATGAAAACCCCGTAGGAAACTGATCAACCCTTTTCCTCAAAATATTTACAATCATTTAAGTAATAAAGATAAAGTTCACAGTTGAGTATATTAGGCTTCTAAGATCATGGTCCCACTCTTAGGATAATACATCTTAGATATAGTATGAATTGAATGATAGGGTCTTAAGGTAAACTTAGGGTTATTCTCAAATGGAAAATAAACAAACTTTATTTATCCTTTAGTTCAACCATGCATGCTTCTTCTTAATGATTTACACAAGTATATCGTTCATATAGACAAATATAGATTAGGCATATCAAAATCAGAACCCATTGCCAGAAAGCCTATTCAGTACTTTGATGGGGTAATTTTGACATCTAAGAAATATCCTCCCCAGGAAGAATGCCCCATTTCCCACGAGCATGTTCAGTACCCTAATGGGTTTGCCTAGTCATACCATAGGCAATACCCACTGCGAATAGACTTGTTCAATATCCCGATGGGTTAGCCTCTTACACCCATTTTCCATCAAAGGCTCTTGTCCCAAATGTCTCAAACTTTACCCTTAAGATAAAATTTATATATTGCATTTGCATGGGTGCATGGGGAAGCATCTTTGAAAGCCTTTTTACGGGATGGGATGGTATTGGGTTGGAAGATATTTTGTAGATTTCCCATAAAATATTGTTCGCATGAAAAATAGACTTATGTATTGAGATTTATTCCAAAGACATATCATGGTCAAACTTACTTAATGTGTGGTGGATGAGGCCATGAGAGAATGTAACATACCCGCTACCTAAATCAAAATTTTCCGGTCCTCTGTCGGACTCGAACCCCTAAATAATCATGGAGGCCCAGCGTAAGCTGGCTCTTTCTCTCTCCTTCTCCATTCCCATGTGGTCGTGGGTTATGTTCACGGTTCAATTTGAATGCAGCGTCTTTTGTATTTCGCGCTTCGGCGCTACATTAATGTCCAAACATTCGACTCTGCAACCGTCGAACCCCGGCAGGGCTAGCGAGCGACCAATGGGGATAAATTCCTACGGGGTCAGCGAATGGCCAATAGCGACAAACCTCAACAGGGGTAGAGAACAGCCAATGAGAAACGCTCGTTGTGCGGTTAGGCGGCATACAGGTGGTAAGAGGGAAACGCGACACGGTGGTCATCATGACAGGGAGGGGCCCCAATTCACACGCCACACTATTCCGGACCCCCCCCACCACCCATTAAAGGCAGAATGGAAAGGGGGGTCCGGAATCCACCTGGANTGGGGCAAGGGGGCGTCGGAATGCATCCTCAACTGTAGATCTGGGCGGGTGGACTCTGGTCATCCAGATCTACTCGCCGCTTATCCGAAAGCATAACCACGTCCTGGCTTAAGTTAACGTCTTGTTTCCACATCTATCGATCATTATAGACCCTGAGATCCTCTGAAAGAATCTCTTCCGTCCATCGGGATTTATCACCACAAAAATCCGAACTCTCGATCACGGAGCTCTCGAATCTTCAATACGCTCCTCTACTGCCTTAGCCTCCCGGGCTAAGTCTTTAGGCCACGTGACCTCTATCTCACAAGACCGCAGCCTTGTCCCCCATCGGGGTTTCGGACATTCCAATGTCGAAATGCAAACGTCCCCAGGACTCGCGATTCCTCGAATCCCGACGCGCCCTTTACGCGCTAGCTCTCCTGGCTAGGCTCTTAGTTCACATGACCACGATCCCCGTGACCGCAGTCTTATCCCTCGTCGGGGCTATGGGGTTTTCAATGCCAAAATGTATGGGCTCACGGGATTCCCGATTCTTCGAATCCCGTCTTCCCGCTACGTTGACAGCTGGCTCCCACTCATCGAGGTTTCGAGCGTCGCGATTCTAAAATGCATAAACAAATTGTCATCAGGATTCCCAATATCCCGATGACACAAACGTCGATCAACAACTTCCTGTCGGGAATTTCCCCGACGACGCCGATTGCTGCCACGCGTCCTCTTCTCATGGATGGTCCCGATTTCTCCGGGATTTCGAGACTTGTGATGTTCCCATTCTCACAGCCTTAGGAACTCCGATTTCCCGATGCCGAATATCCCGACTCTCTAGGGATTTCGGATACCTGTCTCCCTAAACGGACGGCTCAGATTTTGTCGGGGTTGTTACTTCGGACTTTCCCGATCTCCTATCCTCGGGAATGTCAATATCCTGACTCTCGATAGCAACCCCGATCTCCGCCATGTGTATCCTCAACGGGCGGTTCAGATCTTCTCGGCGTTTCGAGACTTGAAGGGTCTCGATTTTCTTGTCCTTGAGAATTCTGATATGCCGATGGCTGGACTCCCGATGGTAACCCTTGGACAGCTTCGGTCTGATCCGACGGCTAACGGGAAAAGGGACCAAGATCTAACGGTCTAGATCCGTCCTTCCTGCGCATACTACAGAGACTAAACTCCAAGCGTCTTAACCCGATCCAACGGCTCAGATTGTCCCACCTTGTACAATCTTCCACTACTTCGTAG